>OY821518.1:32716006-32993506 GCA_963682025.1 Cordilura impudica | reverse complement strand
TCTCGTTAAAATCATAATCAATGCACCTCTTTTCCTCACATATACAGAATTAAGATAAGTTTCTATTTTCAAAAAATTTATATAACTAGACAAATATCATAACAGAAATAGAAATAAGGATAGAAGATTGACTCCATTAACAAATCTGTTCAGCCTGTATAAATCTGTAACATCGAAAATGGCAGTGTATGTAAAATTATATTCGTGTTCATCGTTTGAGTGTGAGTGATGGCGTATAAAATTATATTCATAGCTACTCAGTTTAGTGCAAAATAATATGATAATTTAGTAAATGTGTTTGTCTTTCAGTTAAGTGATAATACGGGTAGGTTACAAATAGCTTAAGTTGGTAGTAGATTTAAGCTCACAACTTATTCTACCTGCTTAAAAAGGGTTTAGAATATTATCACTATTCTGCATATACACGTAAAGTCTTAATAGAAAAACAGGTGTAAAGTGCATCCATTGAATAAATTATTTAAATGTTAAGGTGACAGCATTTATGTATAGACAGAAAAGAATAAAAAAATAAGGTCATTAATGTATGCTTTGATTTTTTAATACTTTAAGAAGTCTAATGTTAGGCAATAGTATTTTTAAAATGAAATAGCTACTTAATTATCGCCTTAAACTAGGCAGTGTTTTCTCAGTTTTTTAAAGTAACAAAATGAAGCGATTTTTTATTTTTTATGAAAATTAATTTTAATGGCGTTTTGTCCTAATAATATACAGTTACTTATGTGTGATAATTTTTTGGTGACAAATAAGCAGAGATGGGATTAATGCATTGAGTAAATTCAATTTGCATGTCAGAGTATTTATACGAAGGAATGGATCGAAGAGAAGAAGCTGGATGTCTCAACACTTTTTAAGGACCCCACGTTGACAGCCACTTTTAAATAACATACGAGGGCGGTCACAGAACAACCCAACCTGATAAAGAAACCACAACAAATTTAGAGAGAGTTTTAGTTTTTTCTGAACATAATCGCCTTTTAGTAAAAACTGTATTATAGCTCCAATCAACCGCACACTCCATGTCTTCATTGTGGGCAAATCCTTTACAACAATCCATTTTTCAAGTTTGGATATAGAAAATAGTCTTAGGAAGCTGAATCTGGCGATGAAGCAATTCGAACTTTAATTCATGGATTTTGGCCATCGCTATAGTAGATCTTGATTAAACAAAACTTTCTTTGTCGCCAAATGCGGCCTTTTTCCTAAATTTCATTATTTGTATGCCGTTAATACTCGCCGTTGATTATTTTTCTTTTTTGAAGATAATGAATAAAAATTATCCCACGCCCATCAAAAAAAAAAACAGGCTTCATAACCTTGTTTGCAGAAGAAACTGTCTTCTGAACACGATCCTCCCATTGCAGTCCACTGTTTTGAATGTTCCTTTGCCTCAGATGTGAAGTGGTGGACCATGGTTACGAATCGATGCAAAATGTCGGCTTTATTGCGGTGAAACATCGCTAAACACTCTGATACTCTAAACTACTGAAACAGGTTCGCGACATATTCTATTGTGGACAAATGCGGTAACCATCTTGCGGACAGATTTCTCATTTCCAAATTTTGGGTCATTATGGGATGTTTAGCAATTTTTGAAATATCTATAATTTCAGGTAGCTGACGCACCTCCAGCCGGCGATCATCCAGTACTATTTTTGGATTTTCTTAAGAGATTTTTGGCGTGCCGTTCTAAATTAATCGACCACTACTCCAGACTCCTCCAGAGTTGAGTGTAGATCGGCTTTGATATTGATTGGACTGAATACTTTCAAATGAAAGTGTTGATTTAAATAATGGTGACCTATTTTTTCCATATTTTAAAATTAACTGAGATCGCTTACATTTAATGGCTCCAAAAAAATACTAAACAACATGGCTCCTTGAAGCATAAAACATAGGTTTCCACAAAAATAGTTTTTTTTTTCAAAACTCTGGCGCCATCTATACGTCAGGCGTGGGACCGCCCTCGTAAGTAACTGCTAAGAATTTAGCAATAGAGCTGATAATCTGTCATTTTGCTATAATCACATTAATTAACACACACCACAATTAATTTTGCTACAAAAAATGCACAACCAATACAGCCAACAGTATTGCAATAAATATGCTCTTTTTTATTGCATACTTTAAGGCAACAATATTCATATGCTCATTATAAAAAAGTCAATGAATTCACTTTAATGTAAATTTGTATAAAAATATGTTAAAGACTTAAAATTATTTTACCCACTTAACCCATTCATTGACATTCTTATGTGGTGTATGATTTCGCACTTAAACTACAATATGATGTTGAAGTACAAATATGTAATCTAATATCTCTATGCTTTTAACAATATCTATACATCAACACTTTGCAAACTAAAAAAGAAACAACTTGGTAAATACTTAGGGGACAATTGGCAAAACAACATCTAGATGGAATATTATAGGCGGTCGAGAGCGATTTTGTAACACTCTACATGTAGACAAGAGTTTCTGCACAGTACTTATATTATTTATATTATCTAAACAAGTAAAAGAAACTTAAGACGTCATTCGGCTTATTGAATATTTAACTTATGGTTTTATAGAAATCAACTGAAAAAATAAAAAAATTTTAATCGATGATAATAATAGTTAATCCTTTTGTTAAAAATTCAACTAGTTCTCTTGCTGATCGTAGCCTTGTGTCTCATAAAATATTAAAAAATATAAATTTTCTAAAGCATTTTCACATTTCTGAGTTCCTACTTCAAAAAAATTTGTTGCCTGTGCAAATGACTACAAAGTGTAAAAATTGTTTTTCACATAAAATATATCGCATCAAACAGAAAATGTATAGCATACTTTTAAGGTGTTGTCGGAAAACAAGGTACACAATACAAATTACTCTTTTTAATTTAGTGTATTAAATGTTTAAAAAAAGTAAAGAATAAAAACTCATTTGGGGGAAAAATGTAGCCGGAAGAGGGTTGTCTTTTATTTGAAAAGCAAAATAAGAAAACAAAAAAAATTTTTATAAGTTGCGGTTACTTATGCGGCTTATATCAAGGGTATTTTAAGGTAAACAATATATTTGTATCTTCCACACTACCATGCAGAGGGCTTATATCAGTTTGTCATTCCGTTTGTAGCGGAATACTAAAAAATTGGTTTATAAAATTTGAAATTCTTTTATTAATATAAAAATTTTACTTAAAGGCATTCATTTTTAGGCTGTTCACAAAGCATTGGAATAATTGAAAACTTTCCCTCTATTTTCGACTTCAATATTTTGTTGGTTATCCGTAACTTTTTCGCGAAGTCGAAGCCTGGAGCCAATCAAATTGTTGATGATATCCATTGACATTTTTCGCAACTCTGAATTAACTGTCTCTACGACATCTGGGTTGTTTGTGTAATTTCGTGTTCGTATTTTTCGCTCCAAAATTTCACATAGATTTTCTATGGAAATGAGATTTGGTGGTTGGGCTGCTGGCCCTTTCAAAATATTAACTGCTTTAGATTGGAGCCATTCGGTTACCATACTGGATGTGTGGTTTGGGTCATATTCATGTTGGAACTTCCAGACCAGTGACATATTTTCCGCTGCTTATGAATGCGTTACGTCATTTAGAATTTGCCTGTATCCAATTACAGTGAATGACCTATTTATGTAGCTTTCTTGCATATTTTTTTAACTCCGTTGCTATTAAATTACTGTTTTACGGGGCCTGCCGCTTCAATGTTTAGTCGTCAACGTACCTCTTTCACGATATTTCTTGATTATTTTTAAAATTATGCATTTATTCATGGAATATTTCTCACAAATTTTCTTCTCCTTAAGACAAGCACTAAAAGCATCTATTATTCTGTTTTTTACCTCTTCACATTCTTCCCATTATTTTATAATAATTAATTATAAGATTAAAACATTGAAAAATACAATTGTGTTTAAAAAGCATTGAAAAGAAGACGTCAGAAACTAGAAATATTTAAATAACGGTTACGATTTTATACATTTTCTTTCATACCATCTTATATTTTTGTTGTTTTAAACAACTCTAATATCAAATTTAAAAAGTTTCCATTGTTTTGGCATAACAAAAAAATTTTTTTTTTCCTTTATCCTTTTTTTTTTTTGAAATTGATACATAATATTGGGACTTAGCGGGAAATCATTTTTTTTTTTATTTTTTTTATTTTTATTTTTTTTATTTTTTTTATTTTATTTATTTATTTTTATTTAAACAAAATTAGCTATGTAATTCAAAATTTTGTAAAAGTCTCTAATGTAGTGTCACCCACTGTAGATATTCATGACCCTTATAACAACTCGAGTCGATATAGCGATGCATGTCTGTCCGTCTGTCTGTTAAAATCACGCTTATTCGCAAAATAAATTATTTATTTCGAAATGGGGTAAATCGGACATCATTGTCCCAGTATATGGTGCGAAATATAGAGTCACCCCTAAGCAATGCTATAGAATTTCCTATTAAAAACTAAAAATATTGAAAAACATTTATGCCTAACAGAACGTGTACAATGTATGTACATTATGGTGGCCCTGCATTATATGGAGGGAAAAAAAGTGTTCAAAAAACAGTCAGTCGTGCCTCAACGCGATTGAAAATTTCAAGTTTGTTTATATGGGAAAATATGACTTTTTTTTTAGATTTTGCGCAAATTTCGTTCTATAGTTTAATTTTTCCGATAAGTTGTTACATAATTCGGGATCAGTATTAAATTATACTTTCAGAAAGCTACAAAACTTCAAAATCGAATAAAACATCTCCAAGAATTGGCAAATGCCCCAGACCACTTTTGTGCTAAAAAAAACTAGCTCATGAAATTTGATGGCATTTTTTTCAACTTTGAGAAATTGATTAAAGCCATAATTTCTTTTTGGTCTCTATACTTATAAGGACTCAGATGTGAAGCATTGTTTTATTGCCACGCTGGTAACATATTGGGCATTGAGACCGAAAATGGGAAATTTTTTTGATAAAATTTTGAAAACTCAAAAGAAGTTTTTATACATAAAATAATTTTATAACAAAATTGGTTAAAAGTTGTTTTAATTTATATTCGCGAGCAATAAGCAGATAGTTGCAACAAATGTATGTATATCGCAATGGATTATTTTGATCCCAGGAGCACTGAAGGGTTAAATAAATAAAAATTAACCGAATTATTTTTCTTAAATTCTAAAAAGTGGTCTCATCGAGTTTAATAGAAAAACTCGTTTTCCGTAATTTTTATTGAAAAATATCTTAAAATCCAAAGATGGCCTTGGCAAATAATGGGTTAACGTTCTCGGATTTATCCCAAATTTTAGGAGCTGAAGTTCTGCACATTTGGTTATTATATTTTAAGCATCGCATCTAAAAATTCAACAGCACTTACAAAATATTTGAATTTTTTTAAACAAATTGTCTTTTATTATTTTGGGGTCATATGTGACCCCAATTACAGAAGGGTTAATGGGGTCATATTATTTTTTTCTGAAACCATAGGCTATTAAGATAAAATATAGCATTTAAAAGTAGAAAACTTATGAATTTTTGATACAAAGTATTTAGAAAGAGTACATTTTCAGAATATTGTACTAAAATCCCATTTTACTCGAAATCCGCAAAAATAAAATCCTTGTCAAAAAATTCTGGTACAGGGATTTACTTAAAAATTCACACAGTTAATCTGTGATATATGTTTAACAAAACCTTAGATTTTGAGATCCAGTTTTTTAAATTTTGTTTAAAAAAATTTTTTAAAATTTAAAAAAGGAGTTTTCAAAATTTTATCAAAAAAATTTCCCAACGTGGTAATATAACAATACTTCACATCTGAGTCCTTATAAGTATAGAGACCAAAAAGAAATTATGGCTTTAATCAATTTCTCAAAGCTGAAAAAAAATGCCATCAAATTTCATGAGCTAGTTTTTTTAGCACAAAAGTGGTCTGGGCATTTGTTATTTCTTGGCGATGTTTTATTCGATTTTGAAGTTTTGTAGCTTTTTGAAAGGATAACAACTTGTCGGAAAAATTTAACTATAGAACGAAATTCGCGCAATATCTGAAAAAAGTCATATTTTCCCCATATAAACACACTTGAAATTTTCAATCGCGTCGAGGCACGACTAAATGTTTTTTGATTGGCCCAAAACTTTGTATTTCTCAGTTTGTTTGCTATTTGCATATTTCTAGGGGGTTTGACTGAGAGTTTGAACACTTTTTTTTATTAAGGGCCACCCTAATATACATATACCCAGTTATCAATTTATGAATGTAATGATCATATTCGACTATTTTTCGATTTCTCTGTGCGATTAAAAAATAATAAATAAGCTAATTTTTTGATCATAAACGACTCTTTTGTTAGGTCAAAATAGTACCCTACTCCTGACTCCTCTTGAAGAGTCTTTCATTTTTCACATTTCTCAGTTTGGACTCATTTTCGAGACAGATTTATAATTGTTGGCGAGTCATTTTTAGTCGTATTGCCAATCATCCTTTTCGATCCATATATCCGAAATAATATAAAGTACTTGTTTTTTCCAATATCGCTTTAATATTATTTTTTGAATTTTAATTATGACGAAAAAGCAAAATTTAAAGATATCTGAATTATTTTTTCTTTCTTATTTTCTCTAAATTAATGTACTTATTAACCAGGTTGGATATTGCGAAATATCGTCTAAATAATAAAAGTAGTTAAAAAAAAATTTCACACAAAAAAACTAATCTACAAAACAGCAATTTTCATGTTGAGCAGGCCACAATACATAAAAAAATTGCACTCAAAGTGCATATATTTTTTTATTTTGTTGTTGCCTAAAGTTATCAAACAATTTTTTTTATGCAGACATACGTTTTTTTTTTAAATTTTTCTCATATATTCCCAATGCACAATAAAAAACAATTAAGTGTAGTAAGAATTAAAAAACAAAAAAGCACAAACAAATAATTTCCCATATACAAGAGTAAATACAAATGAGAATATTTGTGTAAAAAACATTTCTGTGATAGATTCCTAACAAGTGGCACAAGGTCGCTTAGCGAGAGCAAAGAACTCAAAACAAAAAGTAGTATAATAAATTGCAAGCAAGTCCAAAAAAAGAAAAAAAAAATTACGAAACAACATCAAGTAAGAGTGTAAAATTTAACTGTGACGAATCTTTTAATACCCTCCACGATATTGGTGACAAATAAACAAACTGTGTAAAGTCTACAAATAAAATTCAGAATTATGCCTGGATTTTGGCACATGAAATATATTTTTCTCTAGAAAATTTTTAAAGTAACAATGTTTTTTCATATAGAATAATTTTTTTTTGCTAAAAAAAAAATTAGTTTAAAATTTATGAAAATTTATGATGAAAATGTCGTGTAAATTAATTAACACATACCTAAATAAAATATTAAAAAAAAAAAGATTCGGCTGTGCCAAGTCTTTGTTACCTTACAATGTTGGGTACAGTTACCATTTCAAGTCTAATACCGTTTTAATAAAAAATTTAGTTTGTTTTTTTTTTGACCATTATCTATAATATTAACAGGCTAGGCGATTTCTTGTGACTGATGTTTTGTTCTACCAGTTTATCGCGATTTTGACCAAACGTATATTATTTGAAAGGTGTTTCTTTTTAGCCGATTCGCAGATTTACAGATTTTTAAATTTTTTCCTTTATTTTGAGAAAATTACATTTAAAGTTGGTACTAACACACATACATAAAATTACACAGTGATATCTGTGTGTTTATTAAATTTGTTAATGTGTTTGTAATAAAAATTAGTTTTTTTTGTGTTGATTTGTGAATTGGCTATGTTTGATTAGCATACCTTTAGGGTCGTTATTTAATGAAAAAATAAAATTTCCTAGAATTTGCTCTCGAATTTCGAGGGCTGGAATCTGCTAGTATCTTATAATTTCATATATTTATATAAATGGGGGGTATGATGTCAAGTGCACCAACTTTTGAAACCGATGTCTTCCGATCGGGATGAAATTTGCACCAAGGTTAGTCCTATTGGATAGTAGTTTAGACACAATTTTTCAACAAGATCGGTCAAGATTTCTCTGAGTTAGAGGGGAACAAAATTTGACATTTTGGCCAAACAGGTGTTTTTAATCATCCATGTAACTTATTACCTATTCTTCTTAGAAAATTTTCTTCCAAATAGTTTAGATAGCTATTTCTTCAATATTTCGAAAAAAAAATATAAAAAAAAATTTTTTTTAGACTATTTTTTGCTAAATCAAAGCATTTTTTGCCTTTTTTTTTTGAAAAAGGGCATTTTTTTTTGTGGGATGGGAGTGGGATACCATTCAAAATAAATGTTTTGTAACTCAAGACAACGGTTTTACAATTTTTCACAAATGCACTATTTTGAATTTTTTCCTATTTGTGTGAAAAACCTTACAAATAAAACTTATACTGAGAAACTAGACAAATTAACCTTTCCGAAGGTATGTAACATACCTTCATAACATAACAGAAGAGAATGGTTCTCTGTAACCTGAAAGAGTTATTTGCAATATTTCAATCTGAACACGAGGATGTTAAAATTGGCTTCACGAAATTTACCCAAATGAGGCCAAAACATTGCGTTTTGGCAGGAAGCAGCGGAACCCACACAGTATGCGTTTGCATTTACCATGAAAATGTTAAACTGATGTTGAAGGAAATCAACTTAAAGTATTTAACAGATGATTCGGCAGAAGATTTACACGATTACCGCGATTGCCTTAAATTGACTATGTGTCCTAATGCAACAACTTCTTGCCACTTAGGTGAATGTACCAATTGCTAGAAAACCGCATTCATCAAAGAAAATTTAATCAACTCTTTAGATCGAGAATATATAGAGGAGGTCAAATTTGATTCTTGGATTCAGACTGACAGATGCACATTGAAAACAATCATTTTAAATGTGGATGATTTTGTGGAAGAAATGTGTACAGGATTGCTTAACTTGAGAAACCATGACTTTTTAGTCAAAGAGCAATGGTCATTCTTCAAGGATTTGAACATTTGAAGTCTGGTGAATTCGTTATTTCATATGATTTCGCAGAAAACTATAAATATGTTCTTCAGGATGCCATACAAGCATTCCACTTCAATAACGACCAAGCAACTATATTCACAGTAGTTATTTACTACATGAAAGATGAAAAACTGGAACACAAAAGTATGGCAATCATATCCGACGGTTTAAAACATGATACCGTTGCAGTTTATGAGTACCAGAAGATGATACTAAAATATCTAAATATAAATTTACAGTATAGAAAGTATACTACGTTTCGGACGTAGCTCGTCAACATTTTAAAAACAAAAGTAGCTTCGCAAATCTTATGGCTCATGAAAAAGATTTTGGAATGCCAGCTGAGTGGCATTTTCATCCTACTGCTCATGGTAGAGGAGCATGTGATGGTATTGGAGCAAACCTTAAAAGAAATGCAGCGAAGTATAGCCTACAGTGCTCTCATCAAGATCGCATCTTAGATGCGACTGCTTTATTCCATTGGGCAAAGAGTTATTGTAAAGAAACTAAAATAGCTTTTAGTAGCAAAGAGGATCATCAGGAAACATTGAAAACACTGAAGAGCAGATTCGATGTTGCGGTAACAATCGATGGCACCGCTCAATACCATGCTTTTATACCGCTTGTCGATGGAAGACTCAAGTTGAAAAAGTTTTCTGCCTCTATTCAATGCGATTTCTTTCCAAAGCCAACAAATAAACCTGCAGCGAAATCAACAGCAGAACCTAGTAACACTAAGAAAGGAAAAAACGCAGTAAATAAAGGCGACAAAAAAGCTGGATAAAAGACTGGGTATTTAAAAATTTACAAGATTTAAATACTTCATCAGCTACAATAAATTAAGTATAAAAATAGTTATGATATAAATGGATCTAATGTAATTAAGACTAAATTTTATTAAATTATTTATCTTTTTATTTTTAATATTATTATAATTATATTAATTTAATTATTATTACAAATAAATAAAAAATAATAATTTTTCAACATTTCTATAGAAAAAAAATGATTTTTTTCCTGAGGTTAACATATTCTGGGTATTACAGTATCGAGGGTATGAAATCTTAGTTGGGTATGTTACATACCTTCGGAAAGTTTAATTTGTCTAGTTTCTCAGTATAAGTTTAATTTGTAAGGTTTTACACACAAATAGGCAAAAATTCAAAATAGTACATTTGTGAAAAATTGAAAAACCGTTGTCTTGATTTACAAAACATTTATTTTGATAGATATCCCACTTAAGCGACCAAAAAGTTCTTAAAGGAGAAATCCTAAGCTTTCTTATTAAAAAAAAAATGCCCTTTTTGAAAAAAAGGCAAAAAATGCTTTGATTTAGCAAAAAAAAATCTACAAAATTTTTTTATTTTTTTTTAAGTATTTTTTTCCGATATATTGAAGAAATAGCTATCCAAACTATTTGGGAGAAAATTTTCTAAGAACAATAGGTAATAAGTTACATGGATGAGAAAAAACACCTGTTTGGCCAAAATGTCAAATTTTGATCCCCTCTAAACTACTATCCAATAGAACTAACCTTGGTGCAAATTTCATATCGATCGGAAGACATCGGTTTTAAAATTTGGATCACTTGACATGAAACGCTCCATATATATATTTTTTTATAAGAATATTGTGGGTTTCTATAAAAAGAATTAACTTCTATCTAAAAAATGTTATGAATTTTAAAATTTTAGAATAGAAAAACTACTAAGATCCCTTCATAAAAGACCATAGAGAAATATTTTTCTTGATGCAGCTTTCATTAGAATTTTCGAGGTTTTAAAAGCTTAAAAAATATGCGATATTTAAAAAAAAACAAGTAAGAAAATTATAGTCGGTCTAGACCGACTACACGATACCCTATACCATGCGTTTAGAGACCCTATCTCTTAGGCCCAACTAACTGGACATAGAAAATAAGCAAAAACCAAATTTGAGTGGGAGTTTTATTAATTTTTTTGGCTGCAGATATGAAAAAGTTCATATCGGATGCTATATCTATATAGGGACTTGGTCCAAAAATGGACCGATCCTGATCATGTTTGGTAAAGTCTCTTGTATTTTGCAAAAATATATGCAAACAAAATTTGAGAAGAATCAGTGCAATATTTTCGTTTTTTAATAGATTTAAGTGAAGATCGGGAAGCAGCTCTATATGGGGTCAAAGGGATCATTTTTGGACTACTCATTAGTGGATGTAATGAACGTATACAAACCCAATTTGAGTAAGATATATATGACAATTTGGATCTTATGGCAATTTATGTCGATTTCATATGGGTAATTTGTATGGGGGCTAGGTCTGAACATGGACCGATCCTCACCAATTTCAATATCTATATAGGGACTTGGTCCAAAAATGGACCGATCCTGATCATGTTTGGTAAAGTCTCTTGTATTTTGCAAAAATATATACAAACAAAATTTGAGAAGAATCAGTGCAATATTTTTGTTTTTTAATAGATTTAAGTGAAGATCGGGAAGCAGCTCTATATGGGGTCAAAGGGATCATTTTTGGACTACTCATTAATGGATGTAAAGAACGCATACAAACCCAATTTGAGTAAGATCTATATGACAATTTGGATCTTATGGCAATTTATGTCGATTTCATATGGGTAATTTGTATGGGGGCTAGGTCTAAACACGGACCGATTCTCACCAATTTCAACAGCGTTCATCCCATGGCCGATAAAAGCTTATGTACCATATTTCATCAAAATACATTCATATTTGCGACCTGCAGTTTGATTACAAGCTTTACATGGACACACAGACGGACGGACGGACGGACATTGTTAAATCAACTCAGAAAGTGATTCTGATTCGATCGGTATAATTAAAGATGGGTCTAGGTCAAATATTTTTGGTTGTTAGAAACAGCAGCACAAAGTCATTGTACCAAACCACATAGTGGTATAGGGTATAACAACTCAGAAGTTCACACCTGGGCGGAATTTCTGAAAAATATACTCCACAAAAAAAAAAAATCGCTACGGGAATTTTTGAGATATGGCGATTTGGGCAATTTTTGCGGAAACTTAATAGAATTTCTTGGCTATTTTTTTGTTTGTTTTTTGTATTATTATTTTTTAGTTTTTTTTGGCGATTTTTTCTTCGATAGCAAAGTAAATATTTTAGAGAAATAAATTCCAATGAAAACCAACATTTTTCAAAAGTTTTCGCTATTGCCTTACTTTGAACGTCGCAAGAGTTATCCAAGTCTGAAGCGATTTCGATTAGGTTTTTAGAATGCTCTTAAGCTCAACTTTTTTTTTCAAAAAAAAAAAGAAAAAATTATCGCAAACAATGGCCTAAAAAGTAGAAATAGTAATAGCACAAAAAAAAAAACAAAAAGAAATCGCCAAACAATTCTATTGTCGTCTCAAAAAAATCGCTAAGATTGCCATATCTTGAAAATCTCCATTATAAAGGAATTATATAGTGCTATCAAACTCGATAATTTTGTGGAGTATTATTCCGAAGTTCGTGAATTCCGCCCAGGTGTGAGTTAAAAATCTTAGTTACTCATATTAAATGTTTTATTAAAATGAAGTAATTATGAATAATTATTTAATAATAGCTGAACTCAATAAAAACATTAAACAAAAGTAATACAAAGCAGGTATAAATGTACTTTATTTAGAAAATGACCAAATTTTTCGCGTCAAAAAAAAAAAAAAAAGGTTAACAGCAAAGAAAAGGCAACAGAGCTTCAGTACAAAAAATAATCTTTTTAATGAATATTTAGAACTTATATTTCTGACGGGCTTCCAAGGTTATTTCAAGATTTAAATAAAATAATATTATTTAATATTTTCTCCTTCGTTTCGTTGGAATTTTCCAACTTCTTTGGCGTAAAGTTAATTTTTTTAATATTTGGTTTATTTTCATTTGATCTTAAGCAAATCATATAGTCTTTTAGGCATCGACTCGACAAGTTTTTTTTGTTATATTGGGGGAGATTATGCTTCATTCTTCCTTTAGAGTCTTCTTTAAGTTTGCCTTACTTGAAATAGCCCTTCGACTCATTTTTCTGTCAAGATTTTCCCACAGATACTCGATCGGGTTAAGATCATGGGGCTGAGCCTGACGATCAAGTGCCCCAGGAGTCCGATACAGTAGCCACTTTTTCACAATTTTGGATGTATGCTTCAGATCGTTGTCCTGTTGGAAAATCCAGTTTCCAGCCATGCCTTATTTCTCGACGCTAGGGCCAACATTGTCCTTCATATGGCTAAGTAATCCATTTTGTTTATAGTGGAGTAACTAAAAACAAGATTAACAACACCTGTTGTCGCCATATTGCCCCAAACCGTAAGTGAATACCCACCGTATATAATAGTGTTTGTAACACACTTTTCTTTGAAGGTTTCATTCTTAGCATGGAATATTTTTGGCGGCCTTTGCTCTTATCTGTATATAATATGCTTTCCCAAAAAGATAGAGCCTTATTTTTCTACTTTTAATCGAAATTCATTAGCTTGTTCTGTTTCGCCTTGGATATGTATGGTTTCTTGAATAGTATCCTTTCATGTAGGCCATTTTTGTGAATGTATCTCCTTACTGTACTCGAACTTACTGGTTTGTCTGATATTTGCGTTATGTTTTCTTATAATTTAACTGTACTATAGGCTGGATATGTATTTACTTCTCTTTTATACAGCTCTAACTTCAGTACCAGATCCAGATCTAACTTCATCCAGATCTCGATAACCCTGATAGTGTTTGACGTATATATCAATTATTTTTTCTATTGTGCAGTGCTTCCTACCCAAAATTTCACCAATTTCAAGCAAGGACTTACTTTTTTCTTTTAAAGCTAAAATAATTTTCCAAGAGTCAGACGATTTTTGCTTTAGTTTATTTTCTTCTTTTTAGTTATTATTAATTAGTACAAATTATGTGAGTCCGATCACAGGGGAAATGTGTAAACATCTAGTAATTAAAGAGTTTTTTATGGCACTTTTTTAATATCAAACAAAACATCATCTATGTATCGCTTATAGCAAACAACTGCAGGGGCTCTGCTAATATAAAAATTTCTATTTTTCATTTTTTGATTTTCATTTTTTATTTTTCATTTTCTATTTTTATTTTTCGTTTTTCATTTTTCATTTTTCATTTTTAACATATCATTTTTTATTTTTCATATTTCATTTTTCATTTTTCATTTTTCATTTTTCATTTTTTATTTTTAATTTTTCGTTTTTAAATTTTTATTTTTTACCTTTAATTTTTCATATTTTATTTTTTGCATTTTTAGTTTTTCATTTTTCGTTTTTAATTTTTAATTTTTCATTTTTCGTTTATCGTTTTTCATTTTTCATTTTTTAATTTTTTTGTATTTTTTTTTCATTTTTCATTTTTTATTTTCAATTTTTAATTTTTAATTTTTCGTTTTTCATTTTTAATTTTTTATTTTTATTTTTTATTTTTAATTTTTTTTATTTTTTAGTTCTCAATTTTCATTTTTTATTTTGCATTTTTCGTTTTTCATTTTTTAGTCTTCAGTTTTATTATTCATTTTTAATTTTTTTCCTTCATTTTTAATTTTTCCTTTTTTATTTTTTCATTTTTTATTTTTCATTTTTAATTTTTTTTTAATTTTTTGTTTTGAATTTTTTCTTATTCATTCTTCATTTTTTATTTTTCATTTGTCGTTTTTCATTATTTTTTATTTTTCATTTTTTATTTTTTTTTTTATTTTATATTTCTTATTTTTTATATTTTGTATTTTATTTTTTTCATTTTCCATTTTTCGTTTTTAATTTTTTATTTCTCATTTTTAATTTTAATTTTTCGTTAGTTTTCATTTTTATTTCTCATTTTTTATTTCCATTTTTCGTTAGTTTTCATTTTTATTCATTTTTAATTTTTTATTTTTAATTTTCGTTTTTCGTTTTTCGTTTTTCATTTTGCATTTTTCATTTTTCATTTTTCATATTTCATTTTTTATTTTTTATTTTTTATTCTTTATTTTTTATTTTTTATTCTTTATTTTTTATTTTTTATTTTTTATTTTTTATTTTTCATTTTTCATATTTTATTTTTCATGTTTTTTAATTTTTCAATTTTAATTTTTTATTTTTCATTGTTAATTTTTTTATTTTAAATTTTTTATTTTTCATATTTCATTTTCAAACAGGGGCCAAATCACCGCATTCGCTATCGAAATTATTTTTTTATTTTCTAAAATAAAATACTAAGAATAATTTTATTATGACATTATTTTTAAATTTTCATTTATTATTTTTCATTTTTCGTTTTTCATTTTTTATTTTTTTTTCATTTTTTATTTTTCATTTTTCCTTTTTCATATTTAATTTTTTATTTTTCATTTCTTATTTTTCATTTTAATTTTTCATTTTTATTTTTCATTTTTCACTTATTATTTTTCGTTTTTCATTTTTTATTTTTCATATTTTATTTTTACTTTTTTTTTTCATTTTTAATTTTTCAATTTTAATCTTTTATTTTTTATTTTTCATTGTTTATTTTTTTATTTTTAATTTTTTATTTTCAAACAGGGCCCAAATCAGTGCATTCGCTATCGAAATTTTTCGATCGGAATTATTTTTTTTATTTTCTTAAATAAAATACTAAGAATATTTTAACTATTTTAACTATGTTTTTCCGTCTACTCTAAATAATAAACCAAAATATGAAATTTCGATTGATATTACTCGATATCGAATGCGGTGATTTGGCCCCAAGTTATTACATATCATAATTTTTTCACCAATAAAACCATGAGTCACACCGATTTTGTCTTACGTCTTACATATTACGCTGTTTTTGTGATTGTATTGTGATGTTTACACATCAAAAATAAACAACATTCGTTGAAAAATAAGTACTAGTGTAATAGCAAATTCTATATAAAAAATTGACATTGATTGGTATATTAATTTGTATGGGGAACCATATGTTATTTCAATGAGTTGCAAACAAATCGATAATCTTATTATTACTTCCGCTTTATATGTACTTTAAAAATATATTTACAATTTAACGACAAAAATTCCAAAAAAAAAAAATTTAAATTGTAAGAACTATAATAAGAAAAATTACTAAAAAAAATATGTATTGCAGCGGATTGTTCGAAATAGAAAATTTTCAAATGTAGAACAAACACAACATGCAAAAAGAAAAGTGCATTATGGAATGACTAATACACTTGACAATGTGGGTGGGATGGTATGCAAGAAACTGAAAAAAAAAATATATAAAAATAATAAACATTAAAATAAATTTACTATTCAATTTTTTTATATATTTCTTTATTTTAGTCTCTAGATTGTACATCCTTACAGACTAATGCCCGTTTTCTCAATAGGCGATTATCTTTTATCCCAATGAGAAACTGTCGATTAAAGAAATTTGTTTTTCTCAATGTCTGGTTTGCTTCTATTTTGTCGCAAATCTAACCGGCACTCATCTGCCAATTATTTATTTATCGTACAGATAAATTATTCTCTCAACTTTCATATCAATTTTGAGAGGCATTGCCAACTGAAAATAATTCTCCCAACTTTCATACGTATTTTGAGAGGCATTGCCAACTGAAAATAATGTTTTTGTCGGTACATTGAGAAAACCAAAATTGCTTACCAGCAGTTTATCGGTACAATAAACTTATGTTCTGGTTAAGTAACAGCCAGTTTGACGATACATTGAGAAAACCGGCATAAATATGTGATACAAAGAAATTTAGATCAAGTATTCAAATGTAAAGTAACTTTTCTTTTTACAACATCATGGCTCTCCGAGATATTTATAATATAATAATATTTATTGAAATTTTCACATATACGGTGAAAGGAGTTATTGTTGGCCTGAACAAATTTATAGTATTTCAAATTTGATAGTTGGAAGTTTCGAGTTGGGCCAGTTGGAACGCAAAAGATAATTTAACTAAACAGGAACCTAGAATCAATATAACCACGAATTAATTCAAGATACAGAGCATAACTTAACGACTTTTCAAAGTTGGTAACTTAATAACACCAAGTTTATTAACATATGGCGGTAGCTCATAGAGATTCCATCCAAGGCCTCGTAAATAAAATAAAAACGGCTTTTGCACTGATTCAATACTCTTTATATGAATGGTATAGCAAGGTTCCTATATTGTTGATTCTGATTCAAGAATAGGGTGAACTAACTAGATATATAATAGTTTCATTATATATAAGTCAGAAAATTCTTTGCACCAGCGCACAGTGGCGCCCTTAAAACAAATGAGATTGCAAAAATCAAAAAATTGCATGTACGCGTACGATATTTTGGATAAAGTCGTTTCATAGGAAATTGTTCAGAGATTAGAAATTTGCTACCTTCATGAAGGTAGATGTGGATACGGGAACTCTAACGATGGAAACACTGCGCGGAGATTTTTGCAAATAATGAGGCAGTAATTCGAATCACTGAATCAACAATTAAATCATTAAAAGATTGGGAACAGTTTTGAATAGAATATTGATTTTAGACCAAAGTTATATGTTTTATGTATTATAGAGTGTACGTAGGGCTTTTTTGGTCAATTTTATTAAATGTAAAATAAAAATTCTTTATTTCATTATTTCCCGACGTTTCGTTGAGTTTTTGTCAACATCTTCAGGGGCATTTTATTTTGAATACGAATTTTTAACTTATAACATTAATAAAAAATTATTGGTGTATTTTGACATCACAAATTGATTGGTTTTAAAACACAGTATATATAAATAAACAAATAAGTAAACTATTGAAAAACTAAAACATTTATATCACAGAATTTAACTTTAGTATCACAGTGCAAATGAATATATGAAGTTTATGTTGTCTATGTCTTCCTTGTTGTTTTCGAATATTTTAAACTGCAAAAACAGGTTAATTCTACAAAATATGGAGAATATGCTTCGAAAACTGTATCACTCTTAGCGGAAATGTATCATCTGAAGAAATTGACCCGACAGTTCATAAAATATTAATGCATTGCAAATACATAATTGAATATCAGTTCTTGCCAATTGGAGAACTTTCCGAAGAAGCTCAGGAGTCCTTAAACAAATTATACACAAATTAGAGATGATCGAACACGTTGAAAGTACGAAGGGTGAGGAACAACAAGGACCTCTTCAACATGTTGGCAGCATCTTCCAATTCCCTTATTTCATCTGTGCGGCATGTTAGGTCACGAAAAGAGTTAGAACGCAATAATTATAGCTCTTAAATGATTAGTCTATTAGATATTCCTTCTGTTATAAAATGTGACAATATAAATTAATTTTTATTTATGGATAACAATTTGAGAACATAAAAAAGAAACATAAAAAATATGAAATGATTTAAAATCATGTTTTTTTAATTAACACAAACATGATTCTTTCATGCAGCGAAAAAATTTCAACTTTGATAACCCATAAGTAAGCATCTAGAAAGCGTAGCAACCATATTTTTTAGGTTGTACAATTATCTATCATATCCTTTTTAACTTATTTGATTATCCGAATTGGTTCCAAAGTTATGATTTTGGAACGAAAATACTCAAATGGCGTCACTATGCAGCGTTTAATAAAACTAAGAACACCTTTAGCTTTGCTGACAGTTCCCTGACTTCCCTGTGGAACATCAGAAGAGACCTCAGTCAATTTTAATGTGACATTTCTGAACTTTACGTGTTATATTCGATTAGCTCGATTGGAACTCAGCCACCTTAGGTTATAATACTTAATCCCATAAGTGATTAAGTCTTTGTGGAAAGCCTTACCAAAATTCGTGTAAATTACATCCGTTTGCATGTCCTTTAAAAAGCCATTATTTACTATAGTGGTAAGTTCCGGGATGTTAGATGTTGTGGAACGAGACTTGCGGAAGCCATGCCGACATGTAGATAAGAGCGAAGAAATTTGATGTGATAATGAATGTGAATATCATTCAGCTTTGCAACTCCTCTTTAGCTTGATACTTCAAGTTAGCTTCCACTTTTAAACGAAGTAATTACAAAAGATTTTTTCCATTGGAGTGGTACATAACTTATTTTAATAGATTAATTGAATATAGCAGTAAGGGGGCCGAAATATTCAGCGCAATATTTGAGAAGGAAACTAGGTATTCCATTAGGACCGCAATTGAAAGAAGAATTTAATGTTTTTAAGTTAAATAAAACTGTTTCATGGCTGATAAATGAAAACTGCTTACGCGATGAATGGGATAGATTAAAGGGATATGAAGAATTATCGTATGTGCTTTTGAAAAAATTGTAGCAAAGAAATCCGTGAACAAATTGAAAATCAATGCGTCATCATCCACAATACAAGATCCAAATTTCAGATATTTTGAACGTTTAGAATTGATAAATTTATAAAACGATTTCGGGTTAGATTTCATTTTTGTTGTCATACGGGCTATATAGTTATCATATGCTAATTTAGTAGTGATGTTGTATTCGGAGCGTGCAATAGAGTAATTTGTACAATCGACTGAGGAGCCAGACCTTTAATAGTTCCTGTAAAATTATTTTTTCCTTTTTTTGGCATTAGTTAAAAAATTTTTATTCTATGGTGAGCCATTATTATGAATAATTATTTTTGGAGCAACTTCCGAGATAAAGTGGTGTAATATTGAGTAAAAATATATTACCGGAGACAATTGTGTTTCAATTGACATTAGATAATAAATAATTAGGTTTTATATAATTTGTAGCTTTGGTTGGGAATGTAGGATTCTATAATATTGCCATTGGTTGAGGTTGTTTTTTCCACTAACACATTTTATGTGGAATGATACGTTTATTACTATTATTTTTTTTTTTTGATAATATTTTTAATATTCCCTAGAAATCAAAGTGCTGAGACGTATTAATAATATTGTGTGTACTTTGATATTAATCATACGCAGGTTGAGAAAAGTCTGTGTTTCCATACAATTGAATCGGTCATTTCAAAACCTCTGAAGTCACATTTTTCTTCCAACACGCTTTTTTTTTGCTGAAAATGGTTCCTTAAAGGGAAATGCGTATTCCGGGTAAAACAACGTAAGTTGATGCATTCCTTCCTCTTCCAATAATACTGCGTGAAAGACGTTCATTGCATAAACTACATTAGTCAGTGACTTAGGAGGTAATTTTAGTTTTAAAAATGTATTCAAGTGAAACTGAGAGCGATGGTGAGCCGAAAAAGAAGAGAACATGTAATTCCCAAAGTATAAAAGAAACGCTAAAAAAATTCTAAAGTTAAAGGGCAGGTATATACTAATTATCGAGGAAAAAATAGCTCCGAGATCTACCGGTGAAAATTGCAAACAACTTTTCCATAAACCTTTATTCAGTTTACGTTTTTTATCGGGGCCTATATAAACCTTATATATCGTTTATTTATTACAGATGTGAGAAGGAATTTTTGCGAATTTCCACCAACATGACATGGACTTTTGCATTTCAAACATTAACTTCTTTTCAATAAAAAATGAGCAGAATATATTACTTCAATCTTTGTTATTGATAAGTTATATATAAAAGAGAGGCATCCTCGAAAAGGAAATTCTATACAGAAGCCAAGTGTTTTTCGGTTCCATGTTTGCAAGAGAGCATTTATAAGCCTATATGGAGTTACTGAAGCCAGAGGTCGCAGAATTATTTATTGTTATTTGCTTAATGAAGGGAAGAGTCCTAAAGAAAACAGAGGATGTCACCCGAAAGGTCATACTGTACCTCCTGAAACATGCCACAAAATACACGAACAAATTCACTGCTTTCCTAGGAAAACAGCAAAAGGCATTGAATATCTTGATGCACGATTGGATGTAAAAAAATACATTCAATGTTTAACGAAAAATATCCAGATCTTGGTGTAAATTACAAATTGTACTTGCAATACTTTAATGAAAACTTTTCCCGCACATTTGGTCGACCACAAGTCGACACATGTATAAAAATAAAACAATCATATTTATCAGAATATACAAAACGTTCGGTAGAAGCTCAGTTAATGATCCATAAAAGACGTGCCAAGAAGTTTTACGACAAAATTTCATCAGTTCAAGATCTTAGTAAGGAACGAGATCATATTGCAGCTATACCATTCAATTTTATGCAATTATGAGTTCGCTGTTTTGGTATTCAGGATTTAAAAAGAGGCAAATCGACATTTTATATGTATCACAAAGGCATTGCTAACAAAAGATACAATGAGGTTTATTCAATGTTGATGCATTATATAAAAAATAATATTGGACCACATATTAAGTATTTATATATTTTTTCCGACGGCTGCCCCTGTTAAAATAAAAACAATATATTGTTGAGATTTATGTTGGCTTTGAATGACTCTTGAAAAAGTTTATCAGTATTTTCCCATACGTGGCCATTCGTTTTTACCAAATGACCGTGATTTTGCAGTCATAAAAATAAATGTCCGAAAGCATTATCGTATCTTCGTCCAGGAGAATAGTACATTGATTTGGTTTCGAACTCCAGCTTAACATTTACAGTTTAATTTGTTAGATTTATCGTCATTTTTCAGACATATTGCAATTACTACTGTAATTAATATGCAATTTTAATTTTGTTTAAATGGTGCGTGGTAAAGAAGAAGAAAGCATATATTTCAAAAATTCATAACTGCACTGTATTCTTAATCGGACCGTAGGCCTGACTTTAGGTGAGTGTGTTAAAGCGCTGACCAAAAAGTGCAAGTACGAGTGTATGTGAAGGTTTATGGTTCAAAACCTCACGGCCGCCGTAAGTAGAAAAAATTTTCATATAGAAACAATCAATTAAAACATAACAATTATCACAATGTTCAATAAATCGCTGATGAAGGCTGAAATGCCAGAAACCGGTCCGATTAAGAATACAGTGCAGTTATGAATTTTTGAAATATATGCTTTCTTCTTCTTTACCATGCACCATTTACAGTTTAACATATACAGTTTAACATTTTAGGAAATGGAGGCCAAATTTGTACAAAAAACATGCTTTTCAACTAAATCTTATGTAGAAGAAAAGTCCCAAAGGACCAGAAAAAGTCTTTCGCACCCTCGACATACATCAGTATGTCGAAAAGAACTATCATAGTAAATTAGTGCGCTTGTACGAAATAAAAAAAAAGCGCTACCTGTGCTGTGCGGTGGTTGAAAACAAAAACGTTGTTTTACTAATTCCTAATTCTTGGAACTTCCCTTTTAAATTACTTCTACCTAAATCGCTATTTATTTAATGGTTTTGGGATTTTTAACGCAAATTACCGACTAAGACCATTTTCTTTTCAAATGAAATTTATTGAAGGAACTGAGAAGCATATTATAGATCAAACAGAAAGCAAAAAAGACAGTTGTGTGGAAAATATTTTCAAAAAGCATGAAAAAAAATAATTTTTCCAACATTTTGCTTCATATCCACCACAAAAATTTTCAAAATCAATTTTTTAAAAAATTTTAATTGTTGCGCAGGTCTCTAGCAATAATTTGGCTTTTACAGATTGAAAAAATATCAATTAGTCGACGAGTTATAGCCAAAAAACCATAGAAACAATATGCTGAAAATCGGCATTTGACTGCAAAGTTCGAAGGTCGATTAAAAAAAAAATCGAACTAACATAAACAAACGCCGCGATACGGGCCTTCTAATTTAGCCTCTATTTTCAGCCCTCACTCTCAGAATCGACCTAACTTTTGCTAACCTGAATTTGTTTCACAGTGTTATATAACACTAACCCTATTTTTCGCTAAAACAACATAAGTCAAGAACAGTTTTTCAGTTTTTTTTCATTATTCTTATTCATAAACTGTGAAGGTTATTCGGTATTTTAATGTTTTACTACTAATGGCATTCTAATTGATCATAGTTGTAGGGATAGAAAATATTTATTTGTTAAAATATCACTAATATGATTTTATCATTTTATTTCTAGTGATAATTTTTTCGTCAGCTTTAGTTGATGTTATAAATTTTATATTTTTTAATTTTTAAAAAATTTTCAGTTGTTGCAGTGGCCACTTAAAACAATTTAACATATATTTCAATTAGATTTTACTTAGAGCGTAATTCAAAATATATCAAAAATCCATACAACATTCCGCCCTAATATACATATATGTAAGTATTAGCATATGTATTAATATTTAGTTTTAAAAAATTTCTATAATTTATATTTTATGCTGTTACACATAATTCATATCACCTTGTCAACTTCACTTTCCGTCAATCAGTTACCATGAAACTGCTATTGATGTGAATAAAATTAACATACTTTCGAAAGTATTTGCATGTCATAAAAATAAATCTCATTAAAGACATGTAAATTATTAGCTGATATATAGCAGAACAGAATTTTTGTTATATATCTTAATTTTCCTATGAAATTCTAAGTTCTGTCTTAAAAATAATTATAATTTCAAATATTCTTACTAAAAAGAAACTTTTTGCCTATATATATTGCGAAGTTCCAGAAAAAAATCTAAAATGTATTTTGGAACTATTTAAAGTATTTTAGAAACTTAAGTTGTATTTTCGAAATTTAATTAGCAAAATTCAAATAAAACAAATACTCTGAAATTCACTACTTTATATATTAGTTAATTAAATTTTAATAATAATAATAATGTGGAGGTTTGTAGAATATTTCTCCCCGAATTAATATGATATAATACTTTTTTTAATTGTATTTCCTTGAGAAAAGGTACGTTTTTGAAGAAAGCTGCGTTTTGAATCCGGTGCACAATTATTTCTGGGTAGCTGTTAAGGATGAGTGCTATATAAATCACCCAGCATCGATTGAGACATTGAAAAGATAAATTATAGCAAAATCAAAATGCCAAATTTATACAGTGTACCCTGGACTTTTTTCAGAGAAAGTATTTTCTTAAGAAAATGTACCTTTCTAAGAAAAATTACTTTTTTTAAGAGAAGACATTTTTTTAGAAAATGTACTTTTGAAAAAAGATACTTTTTAAGAAAAGGTACTTTTCTAAGAAAAGCACTTTTCAAAGAAAATCACCTTTTTAAAGGAAATGTACTCTTTAATAAAAAAAAAGACTTTAATAAGAAAATTTACTTTTGTAAGGGAAATAACTTTTTAAGAAAAGGTACTTTTTTAAGAAAAGATAGCTTGATAAGAAAAAACACATTCTTAGAAAAGACACATTTTGAAGAAGAGGTACTTTTGTAAGAAAATATACTGTTGAGGACTTAATGGTTTTTAGGTCTGTTAATTACTAAAAAAGGAGAAAAAATTGAAATACAATTAATTTTATTTATTGAATTATATTATAATATTTTGCTTTATTTCCGACGACTTGATTTCAACAATGTCCAAACGCTAACTAAAACTGTGTTACAATTGTATTTGCTTTCTTTAACATATTTAAAGATGTAATAAAAAGTTGACCTTGAATCATTGTAATTTATCAGGCAATGATGAATGTTTGTTTGCATATACAATCAAAGGTGATGTTAGTATGACGATGCTGAAATAACTTCATGTAGTGAACACTAGACCGTTGGTTTTTTTTTGCATACGTGCGATGATAATGAAAAGAAATTAACCCACTAAGGGTTGAGCATATATTTTTATAAGAAAAGACACTTTTTTAAGAAATGATACTTTTTAAGGAAACGTACTTTTTAAGAAAATATCCTTTTTAAGAAAAAAATCATTTTTTAAGAAAAGCACTTTTTATGAAAAGGTACTTTTTTAAGAAAAGGTACTGTTACAAAATGGTACTGTTTAAGGAAACGTACTTTTTAGGGAAAGGTACTTTTTAAGAAAAGGTGTTTTACTAACAAAATGTAATTTTTAAGATATTGTACATTTTAAAGTAGCGTACTTTTTCAGTAAAGTGCTTTTTTAGATAAGGTACTTTTAAGAAAAGGTACTTTTTAAGAAAATTACCTTTTTTTGAAAAGTTTCTTTTATTAAGATAAGGTTGTAGTGTACCTCACAAGTGTTGCAACGCATACGTAGTACATAGAATAGATAATCAATAGTATCAATTACTAGTCAAACTGTTCAATAAGTAATACAATCCTTTATGATAACGAATAAAATAATAGTATGCTTCAGCTAAGTAATATATGTATGTTGAATAAGCTAAATCAAATTTAGTATAAAAAGGTTTGAAACCCAAAAATAAATCAGATTTTAATTTAGACTACTCAATCGGCAACAACTGCCTTTGTTTTCTTTTAAATAAAATTTCTATTTACTTTTACTCTGTTAGAAAGGCAAATATAATACATCAACCAGTGGCATACTCTACCACAAATCACTACATGGCGATCCTGTCAGTTTATATATCACAAATCGCTACAAGGTACTTTTTTAAGAAAAGGTACTTTTATTAAGGGAAGGTACTTGTATTAATAAAATGTACTTTGCGAAGTACCGAAAATAGATATTAGGATATTTCTGTTCCGGAACCTTTTTCCAAAAATCAATAGCTGAATAATTATTCTGTTTTAATTGCTTTAATCGTTTAATCGTTCATCTTTTTGGAGCTCCTGTAGCTAAATCTACACTTGCTATATCCGAAGTAATGGGCGGTAATACAGGACAACCATTCTTCAAAATGTCAACAATGAAACGATTTTCCAAAAATATAAATGATGGCTTAAGTGCTGTTAAATCGCGTAATATAAAGTATTACTAATACACGTGAAGTTAATGAACGTTTTAGAAACCAGATCTTTCTCGAAAAGTTTTAATTTGTTATTGAAGCTCAATATATTCTGTGCCAAATCAGATAAACTTAATGACGGTAGGTGCTAAAAAAATATCTTTGAAAAACGCCATATTTAGCAACCATTGGGTATCTTCATTAGGGTGACAGCGGTTTGTATGAAAAAAAATTTTTGGTCGAATTTTGAGCTGTGTGGGTCGGATTATTGTGATCTAAAACTTTAGTGCGCAAAGTTTGAGCCAAATCGGACAAGGCGTTCTGGAAGCGCATTGAGTTCAAAGTTCAAAAATACATTTATATGTAAAAATTATCAAAAAAATCGTTCTTCACAAACATTTTGATAAACCAATCAATTAATAAACCATAATCTAGAGTAAATTATCTTTCTAATAAAATAACAAAATCTATTTTCGGTTGAAAAACAGCCAAGTTTTATCAAGTTCCCCAGGCAATAAATGCGCCGCAGACCACTTGATTAAGAAAATCGAGCTCACATAATTGAAGATATTGAAATAATTTACAACAACAACATTTTTGCATTCTCCTGATCCCAAAACGATCTATTGTAAAGTATTCTGTATTTCTTTTATTATTATGCCGTTCTAAGTTAATGTCGAAACGGTACGTATTTTTTTGCACCATTTAAAAATCTCCAATTTTACTCTTTCAATAATTTTCTTCAAGAAATTTTCCGAAATCAACGATTGGACTTTAGGATCTTATTAACAGAATATATGTGATTGAAAATCCCAAATATTGTAGGTATCCTATTCTTAATTTGGCGAGGGCAGTATTTTTACTTCAGCGGATTTGAAGAAAAATGTGATTTTTCATACTTCTTCAACATTAAGGCTACATCCTTTTGGTGTTTTCATATTTCAAATATCTCTTATCAAAATATTATATTACCTGATATAAGCTCTCAATCTTGTAAATTAACTTCAAGGAAAGTTACATATTTTTAAAACAAAATATCGAAATAATATATATTTGTGGAAGGATTTCGATAGGACTTGTTGATAATATTTTAGTGATTCTAAAAAATAAGATCCTGGAGTTATTTTCTGAAATTAATCCGTGGGTTGTAAATTATTTTAATGCTTTTAATGAGCTCGATTTTCTTAATCAAGTGGCCTGCGGCGCATTTATTGCCTGGTGAACTTGATAGAACTTGGCTGTTTTTCAACTGAAAATAGATTTTGTTGTTTCATTAGAAAGATTATTTTTTCTAGATTATGGTTTATTAATTAATTTGATTGAAACGCAATTTTTAATATCAAATTTTTTCTGAAAAAAGATTTTTTTTAAATAATTTTTACATATAAATGCATATTTGAATTTTGAACTCAATGCGCGTCCAGCAATTATTGTTCGATTTGGCTCAAATTTTGCGCACTAAAGCTTTAGATCCAGTGTCACAATAATCCGAACCGCACGTCTTGAAATTGAAAAAAAAAATCATGTGAGTCCGATCACAAAGGAGATGTGTAAACATCTAATAATTAAAGAAAAAATCAACATCATATTTTCCGGTGCATAAAAAATAAGTCGATTAAGGTGTTTTCTGAAATTCAATTGATGTTTTCTGAAATGCAATTGATGTTTTTTGAAATTCAATTGATGTTTTCTGAAATACAATTAATGTTTTCAGCAATTCAAATGATGATTTTTGAAATTCTATTGATGTTTTCTGAAATTCTATTTATGTTTTCTGAAATACAATAGATGTTTTCTGAAATACAATTGATGTTTTCTGAAATACAATAGATGTTTTCTGAAATTCTATTGATGTTTTCTGAAATTCAATTGATGTTTTCTGAAACTCGAATGATGTTTTCTGAAACTCGAATAATGTTTTCTGAAATTATATTGATGTTTTCTGAAATTCTATTGATGTTTTCTGAAATTCAATTGATGTTTTCTGAAACTCGAATGATGTTTTCTGAAATTAAATTGATGTTTTCTTAAATTCTATTTATGTTTTCTGAAACTCGAATGATGTTTTCTGAAACTCGAATAATGTTTTCTGAAATTATATTGATGTTTTCTGAAATTCTATTGATGTTTTCTGAAATTCAATTGATGTTTTCTGAAATACAATTAATGTTTTCAGCAATTCAAATGATGATTTTTGAAATTCTATTGATGTTTTCTGAAATTCTATTTATGTTTTCTGAAACTCGAATGATGTTTTCTGAAACTCGAATAATGTTTTCTGAAATTATATTGATGTTTTCTGAAATGCAATTGATGTTTTCTGAAATTCAATTGATGTTTTCTGAAATACAATTAATGTTTTCAGCAATTCAAATGATGATTTTTGAAATTCTATTGATGTTTTCTGAAATTCTATTTATGTTTTCTGAAAAACAATAGATGTTTTCTGAAATACAATTGATGTTTTCTGAAATACAATAGATGTTTTCTGAAATTCTATTGATGTTTTCTGAAATTCAATTGATGTTTTCTGAAACTCGAATGATGTTTTCTGAAACTCGAATAATGTTTTCTGAAATTATATTGATGTTTTCTGAAATTCTATTGATGTTTTCTGAAATTCAATTGATGTTTTCTGAAACTCGAATGATGTTTTCTGAAATTAAATTGATGTTTTCTTAAATTCTATTTATGTTTTCTGAAACTCGAATGATGTTTTCTGAAACTCGAATAATGTTTTCTGAAATTATATTGATGTTTTCTGAAATTCTATTGATGTTTTCTGAAATTCAATTGATGTTTTCTGAAACTCGAATGATGTTTTCTGAAATTATATTGATGTTTTCTGCAATTCTATTTATGTTTTCTGAAATTCAAATGATGTTTTCTGAAACTCGAATGATGTTTTCTGAAATTATATTGATGTTTTCTGACATTCTAGTTATGTTTTCTGAAATTCAAATGATGTTTTCTGAAATTATATTGATGGTTTCTTAAATACAATTGATGTTTTCTGAAATTCTATTTATTCTATTTTTCACTTTTTTGCTATTCGCATATTTCTAGGGGGTGCGACCGAGAGTTTGAACACTTTTTTTATTAAGGGTCACCCTAATTGTCATATTTAAAATGTTCCCTATGAATAATTGAATGGACTGGAACTAAATTAGGATACAATGCATTAGCATTTAAAAGCCCGGAACGCCCTTAAGTAGCATCCCTCCAAGCTGGGGCGTCACTAGCTCTTTTTTTTTGTCGGTACAGAGAGTTTTTCAATTACAACATCAACTGCGTTATTTACATCAGAAGCTTTAGTCGCATCTTTCAGTGCAAAAAGGTCTAATAGTTTTTCTACATAATTTTATACATAACGAAAAATATGGCATACAAATATTGGAAATATTGCATATAAAATTTATTTAAAAGATATCAGACCTCGTTTTTTTTTTAAAGAATTAAAAGAATTTTTTGCTATTGGTGCAAATTTTTGGTACATATTTTCCATTTTATTATTCACATTTTTAAAGAATATTAGTGAGTGCATTTGAGTGGTTTTTTGATAATAACTGAGCGTTCAGCTTAAACCTTTCATACCTGTTATTGCATACAAGATATCTGGGGAGGACGGTTATATTGTTAAATATTTTTTAATTCTACGCAAACACACTATAAAGCCCGCTATCACAGAATTAAAATCTTGACGACTCTCATAAAGCTGTATATCGTTAGCTTAAATGAAACGACACGTAACTAACATTTTTATTTCTTTTACAGCGGAAAAATAGTTATCATTCTGTTTGTTTCTAGTTACGTCTTCTTTATTGTCGGATATGGATTTTCATAAAATAGTTCATAGTCAATGAAATTTTTTGTTAGTTACGTGGTTTTGGCTTTTAACTGACATTTATAAAAACCGAAATCATGTTCAAGTCACACACTTACCAGTTTAATATTCAGCATGTCTTCAACTCCATAAAGTGTGCTGTAATATAGAGAAAATATATTTCTTTTTAATAAATTATTATATAAAAATTTACTTAAAAGCTTATTTATTTGCACTAAAATCTATTAAATTTTAAAGTTCATATTTGTAGGTTCAACTTTAATGTTTCTTAAAAAAAAAAAAAAATAATAATAATAAAAAAAAGGAAAAAACCCACACAAGCATATAACTTTGCCAAAAAGTTCTAACAATAATTTTAACGGCACGTTTAAAAACGTATGTGTAAACTTCTCCATATGCAAAATGAGTTTTGTAAGAGTTTGAAAATATCAAAATATGGAAATGGCAGCCATAATTGTAAATGTTTCGCACATTGTATGGCACTGGTGGAGCCTTTGATTGTGTTAGTGGTAAAATTATGTACAAAAAGGCAAAACAATAGAACAACAAACATCTGACAACATATGCACACATATAAATATATGTACATTAGGGTGACAGCCACATTTTTTTTTTTGGAATTTCAAGACGTGCGGGTCGGATTATTGTGACATTGGATCTAGAACTTTAGTGCGCAAAATTTGAGCCAAATCGGACAATGCTTTCTGGGCGCGCATTGAGTTCAAAGTTCAAAAATGCATTTATATGGGAAAATTATCAAAAAAAATCATTTTTCACAAAAATTTTGATATTAATAATAGCGTTTCAATTAAACTAATTAATAAACCATAATCTAGAGTAAATTATCTTTCTAATGAAACAACAAAATCTATTATCGGTTGAAAAAGAGCCAAGTTATATCAAGTTCCCCAGGCAATATATGCGCCGCAGACCACTTGATTAAGAAAATCGAGCTCATATTTTTTAAGACATTGAAATAATTTACAACAATAACATTTTTGCATTCTCCTGATCCCAAAATGATCTTATGTAAAGTATTTTGCGTCTCGTCTATTGTTATGCCGTTCTAAATTAATGCCAAAACTGTACGTATTTTTTAGCACTATTTCAAAATTCCAAATTTTACTTTTTAAAAAATTTTGTTCAAGAAATTTACCGAAATCAACGATTTTACTTCAAGGTCTTATTAGCAAAATATATGTGATTAAAAATGCCAAATATTGTAGGTATCCTGTTCTTAATTTGGCGAGGGCAGCGTTTTTATTTCAGCGGATTTGAAGAAAATTGTGATTTTTCATATTTTTTCAACTTTTAGGTTACATCTTTTTGGTGTTTTCATATCTCAAATATCTTTTATCAAAATATTATACTACTTGATATAAGTTCTCAATCTTGCAAGTTAAGGTTGTATCGAAAGACTATAAAATGTCCCTCTTTAAGGTCAAAGGTCAAATTTAAGGAGATTCACATTTTTTTGAAACAAAATATCGAAGTAATATATATTTGCTGAAGGATTTCGATAAAACTTGCTGATAAATTTGAAGCTGCAAACCAGAGGTGATTTTTTCTTTAAATATAACACAATAATTTTAGTTTTACACTCAAAAAAGGTGTTAGTAAAAAGTCTTTAAATACTTTTTTTATCACATTTAACAGTTTATATACTAATTTTTAACATTTTTTTCAACAATTATAAAAATGTGTCACCAAACTTGTCTATTGGCGACCCTGGAGATAAGCAAGAAGAAATCCCAAAAAAGCTTCCCTAAGTAAAGAAACTTTTAAGGATTTCATTTCCAGAGAATTTTCTGTAATTTTAGAAGATCTATTCTCATTTAAAAACGTCTTTAAACGAGTTAAAATATCCACTGGTTTCTTTAAAGAAGACCCGCGTATATGGGAATTTAATAAAGAATTTAAAAGAAGAAAAGAAATTGTTAAAAGTTTAAGTGTTGTCAAAGATTGTGCTGAAAGAGGGATTAAACTTATCCAGGAATACCATTGTAAAATCACGCAGGATGAGTAAAAGTAATTTTTGAATTTATTTTGTTTTGTTATTATTTCTGCTAATATTTAGTTTTTTTTTTGTATTTTTTCAGGTGGTACAAAGCTACAGAAAACAATATTCCAAACACGCCGTTTTAGTCTTTAACTAGAGATTTTGAGCTATAAAATAATTTTTTAAAATTTATTAAAAATTTTAAATTGTTTTTAAAACTTGTCATAAACTAATGAATTCTCTAATTTTTTAATACTGTGATTTAATATGTAATTTATTATAAATAAAAGTAAAAACCAGCCTTTAAATTAATATATAAAATTTCTTTCAAATAATAAATTTTGTGGGTCATTTTGATCTAGTGGAAGCAATAGTGTTAACTTAATTTTTTGGATTTTTTTTATATTCTTCATGTCCAGATTATGTACATGAGAATATGTTAGTCAGAATTAAATGTCTAAAATGACAATAAAGTCAAAAATTTTGAGTGGGTCAATTTGACCCCCTGGTATATTTTGGGTTAATTACATAAAATATTTTAAATTTCATTTTCTAAAAAAAAAAAATAATAGATTTAGCAATTTACACGATACACGAAATAAGTTAAAGCTATTTATTATCTAATTTTCTTATATTTTCGAATATTCTGCATGATTTGACCTTTGACCTCGTTGCGCCTCGTGTTAACGATGTCCGATTTGGCCCAAACTTGCAGGAAATACTTTTTAGACCAAGTGTCACAAAATTCCGCCCGGCGCTCCTTTAGATTCGAAAAACTAAATTTGTTCATACAAACCGCTGTCACCCTAATGTACATATAACAATAAAATTATATTAAACCACATATTGAAAGTATGGAGAAGTGAAGGGCATGGGCGGAAGTTTAAAGAATTCTTGATTTCTGAAAATGAAAATTCAGCTCTTTAAATCTTTATTAAAATAAAACTGACATATCGTTTTAGTAACTCCAACTCTCTATCTCGATAAAGCGTCTAAAATTTCAAAAAATAATCATAAAATGGAATAAATTAAATATATAAATCAAACAAATTAAATAAAAGAAATTAATATTCCAGTAAATAGAGTATTTAAAACTTTCTATTATGTAGTGATTGTTTTAATTTATTTTATGTTTTATATTGTGGTATATAGGAATTTAAAAAAAAAGCATAAATATAATAAAGATTTAAATAATTTTACTAAAATTTAAAAATATCTAATGCAAGCTTTGCATTTTATTTTAATTAGAGCAAATAATATTTTATTGTTATTATTGTTATTAAAATTTGAATATAGAAAATTCGTTTATTATACAGACATATCTATTTAATTTTTTATGCAAATACCTTTTATTTAGTTCTAATTTTGAATATATGCTAATGCCCTTTAATGAATAGTGCAAATTTTTCCGAATTAATATTCGCACACATTCGTATCCACGTATGATCTTTAGTATATAATTTTCTAAAATCACGAAACTTTTATGTGTTTTTTTGCATTAACTTTTCCCATTTGAAAGTCACGTGTAATTTACTGATGATAGTATGTTGCGGTTTTATAATGCCACATGAAATTTGGAATTGGACACCAGTTTTTGTAGTTGCACTCAGTTGTATGCATGTTAAGTTTGGTGCAGAGACTTAATATAATGCTTTATATGGATGGTTGGTAGAATGTTGGGACTATAAAAATGAAACTGTACTTAAAAGTATTAGATTTAATTTATATTTTTCTGTTTCCAGAAAAATACAAACATAAATTTTAATATAATTCAAGATAAATTGTTTTTACTTATGTTTCAAAAATTTGTCTAAATTCTGCAAGACAGATTAAAGAACTGTTCCGGGTCAAGTCACCAACTCCCATCAGTAACTAAAGGCAGTAGATAGGTTTTGTGTAAAAAGTTAAATTCATATAATTACCTTTGCTGACACCAACCTAATGAGAATCCAAGCAAATAGTTATATCTTTTATATTTTTTCTTTGCTTTGCTAATTAGAATCAGCAAAGGTATATGATTTTAATTTTTTAGCAAACAAACTATCTACTGCTTTTGGTTTCTTATGAGGGTTTGTGACTGGATCCAAAATAGCTTATCGAATATAGATCCATTTTTGAAACAAACATGCTAAGGTTTTTGCTTTATTGAAAGTAAAAACATTTGATAATGAGCTGGATTAATTTCTAACTCGATCAGTCTTTTTTTCAAATTATGGACCAGCACTCAGGGGATGTCCCCTACAGATGCCGTGCATTGTGGTGATCTCAGGAAAATAGGTTATGGAAAGGAGGAAAGAGGGAGTAGTCTTTTTGCATATTTGACTTAAATTTTTTAGATTATAACTGTCAGGAAATACCTAATTCCACATACGGATAGTTCGGCTGATAAACGAATTTTCTCTGTAATGCATTGTGCGGTCAACTGGGCAATTAACTAGAAAGGGATATGATCTACTAGAGAAGCGGGTAGAGCGTAGGGTTCGCCGTTTGTTACTACCGACATTTTTTAATACCGTTAAATACCGGTATTAATGACCACTTAATACCAGTATCCGGTATTAATTGTTTTTGCTGTAGTTGACATTCATATCATTTTTCTTTAACTATTTTATTTTTTATAAGTAATTGGCATATTTTTAGGCGTTGTCATGTTTAAAGCTTAAATCTAATCTAGTGGCCCTACTGAAGTAATTTGTTTTTTGTACATTAAGAAAGACCTTTTTTGTACGTTAATTTTCGTTCAGTTCAGAGGGTGCACAGTGGGACGAATAGCACCTGTTTTGTTCAAATTACTCTACACCTCTCATAGTACAACTGTTTGAGCTGGGGTTTTTTTTTTTTTTTGATGTGTAAACATCTATACGCGCAGGGGGGTAAATTTCTATTTCACAATACAATCACAAAAACAGCGTAACATGTGAGCCGTAAGACAAATCGGTGTGACGTATGATTGTATTATTGAAAAAATTATGATATAAAATTGTTTCAGCTAATTCAACAACCATCTACTGTAAAATTTGGAAAATTTCACAATATACAAAACGTATAACATATACATAATTCAACAACCCCACAAGTATAACCAGAGCCCCTGCAGTTGTTTGCTATAAGTGATACATAGTTGACGTTTTCTCTTTGATCTTAAAAAAGTGGCATAAAAAATCTTTAATTCCTAGATGTTTACACATCTCCTCTGTGATCGGACTAACATGATTTTTATACCCTATACCACTATGTGGTTTGGGTATAATGACTTTGTGCTGCTGTTTGTAACAACCAAAAATATTTGACCTAGACCCATCTTTAATTATACCGATCGAATCAGAATCACTTTTTGAGTTGTTTTAACAATGTCCGTCCGTCCGTCCGTCCGTCCGTCCGTCCGTCCGTCCGTCTGTGTGTCCATGTAAAGCTTGTAATCAAACTGCAGATCGCAAATATGAATATATTTTGACGAAATTTGGTATATAAGCTTTTATCGGCCATGGGATGAACGCTATTAAAATTGGTGAGATTCGGTCCATGTTCAGACCTAGCCCCCATACAAATTACCCATATGAAATCGACATAAATTGCCATAAGATCCAAATTGTCATATAGATCTTACTGAAATTGGGTTTGTATGCGTTCATTACATCCACTAATGAGTAGTCCAAAAATGATCCCTTTGACCCCATATAGAGCTGCTTCCCGATCTTCACTTAAATCTATTAAAAAACAAAAAATATTGCACTGATTCTTCTCAAATTTTGTTTGTACATATTTTTGCAAAATACAAGAGACTTTACCAAACATGATCAGGATCGGTCCATTTTTGGACCAAGTCCCTTTATAGATATAGCATCCGATATGAACTTTTTCATATCTGCAGCCAAAAAAATTAATAAAAATCCCACTCAAATTTGGTTTTTGCTTATTTTCAATGTCCAGTTAGTTGGGCCTAAGAGATAGGGTTTCTAAACGCATGGTATAGGGTATCGTATAGTCGGTCTAGACCGACTATAATTTTCTTACTTGTTTTTAAATGGTCTTTTTGAATTAGCCCATCGATCCCTCTTTTACGATTTTTGATTTCGGTTCATATTTTTCTGGAATTGTTCTCCAAAAGTTGGTTTTCATGAAAAAAAAAAAATATTTTTGGCGTAAATATGACCCTACGGAGCGCAAAAATGGTTTTTTTCAAAAATTTTTAGCTGAGAATCTTCATTGCGATAAGAACTAAAAAAATGACTGCGTGAAGCTGCGGGGAAAATATTTTCAGTTTTCATTCTGAAAAAATTGTTGAGTATTCCATGAATAATTCTGAACACTTTTTATTCAATATATTTTCTTCTAAAAGTGCATAATTTTCCGGTAAAAACATCGCGAAAAGCTTTAGAATATTATGGCCGTTTTTTGGAAAAATTAAAAATTTAAAATTTTTCCCCGCAGTTACACGCAGACAGCTTTTTTTTAGCATTTGTCGCAACGAACATGTTCTCAATATCGTCATCATCGACGTCGCCGAGTTATCTGCTGATTCTGAGCCAGTATCCGTTATTAAATTTTTTTAATTTCGATAACATGAAAGAAAAATTATTTTGTTTTTTTATTATTTTCTTTTTTAATTTTTTTTTGCGTTTTTTTTTTAATACCGGTATTAATACTGGGACCCCGGTATTAATATAATGAAATATCGGTTTTGAAAACTTGGTCCGGTATTGCAAGCCCTAGTAGAGCGAACTGAAACTCGGGCACTTGGAATGACTTCCCTAATCTTAGAACAACATTTCGTATCTGTAGAACAGTGCTACACAACCCACATTCCGGTGATGTTCCAACGAATCAATAGAGTTGGATACCCTCCTTTACACACGGTCCAGTAGCTCCAAAATAAAATTCGAAGCTCTTGCTCAAATATGGGAGTTGTATTCCATTTTTGGTCGGATGTAAGTGGTATAGATTTTAAGATTGACGTAGTTCTTGTACCGTTTTAAAAAGCCGAGGCACTTGAATACTTCTTTCGACACTTAAAAAACATGAATTTTCATGCCCAGAACATCAAGAGTATTTGATTCCTCAATATCAATACCACACATATATATATAGATGACATTGTTGAATCCATCCGTGATCCTATGGGTCAGCAAACAATATTGAGTCTTCCGCGCATCAAAGTCAACCCTATTAGCTGTGCCCCATACACAGATTGTTAGCAGATCTTGATTGAGTGTGTCATTCATTGTCCGCTTTTTTCCTCCAACCTTCAAAGGGCTTGGCGTACAATTGAAGGAAGATGAATGACATATGTTGCTGTCATCTGCGAAAGAGTATATAGAATTAAAAGTTTGACCAAGAAGGTCGTTCAGAAAGATAAGGAAAAGAGAGGGAGAAAGTCCGGAACCTTGGGGTACCCCTGAATTAAGCTGAAACACATCTAATGAGGTCTCTGAGAAAACTCGATAGGAATCGAGAGAAGTCAATAATGACCCCAAATGCAATAAGCTTTGATAGAAAATAAGCATAAACAAAATTTGAGTGGCATTGTTATTAATTTTTTTGGCTGCAAATATGAAAATGTTCATATCGGATGCTACATTTATATGGGGACTAGGTCGAAAAATGGCCCGATCTTGACTATATTTGGTAGGCTTACTTATATTTTGCAAGAACATAAACAGACAAAATTTAAGAAAAATCTGTGCAATATTTTTGATTTTTGACAGACTTAAGTGAAGATCGGGAGCAACTTTATATGGGTTTATTTTTGGACTACTGATTAATGGATGCAATAAACATACCCATACCCAATTTGAATTTGACCTATATGATAATTAGGATATTATGACCATTTAAGTCGATATCATAGGGGACATTTGTAGGGCGACTGGGTCTGAACAACAACAGATTTCCACCAATTTCAACAAGGTTCATCCTGTGCCCGATAGAAGCTTATATGCTAAATTTTATCAAAATATATTCAAATTTGCGACCTGTGGTTTGATTACAAGCTTTGCATGGACACACAGACAAACGGACGGACGGACATCGCTAAATCGACTCAGCAAGTGATGCTGATATAATTCGATATAATGAAAGATGAGTCTAGGTCAAATAGTTTTGATAGGTACAAACATCAGCACAAAGTCATATAGGGTAAAAAAAAACTTTAGTATAACCTAGCTTGACTAAACTGACCTAATAAATATTGACTTTGATCTCAAAATGTTCATATTTCAATCGAAATTACTAGTTAAATTCAAATGAGATTACCTCTAAACTATACATTTAGAATTTAGTTCTTTTAAATGCTTGAACCTAAACTTTGACATTATTTAGGTTTTGTAGTTTTTATAAAATAAAGAAAAACAATTCTGCTGCCTCGACATTCGGTTGTGTTATAATAATAATAATTATTATACACTAACACCTCGATTTGCGTCGTTTCGATTTACGTCGTTTTCGAAGTTGCGTCGTTCTTGAATTTTCGTGATTTCAGAGTTGTGTCGTTAAAATTTTTATTTGCGTCGTAAAATTTTTTATTTGCGTTGCTTAAATTTTATATAAAGGGGATTTCCCATTTAATTCTGTAGGAATGCAAGGAAATGGTTTATTTAAGTACTAATTAACAAAATATTTATGTATAGGAAAATTAATTTCGATTTGCGTCGTCTTTTTTGGGTCCCAATTAACGACGCAGATCAAGGTTTTAGTGTATTGTGAATTGAGTTATTAAATATTCAACATATTTAAAAAAAAAACTTTTGAAATTCATTTTTTGTTTTTCTTTAAATTCGCTTTTTAATATATGGTTTTATGGCATAATTCTTGTTATTATTATGGGTTTATATATGCGAGTATCATTTAAAATAACAAACAAGTAAGAAAATGTAGTAGAACTAGGCTGACTCTGTGATGTCCTCTACCAATGAGTTTCGGGAAAGAGTCTTATGTGCATTAGTGGACGTATGAAGTTATTGTTAAGTTATATGGGTCCTGATCCAAAAATGGTCTGATTGTGACTTGTGTGTTACCAACCAAATTTAACAAAGTCTATATTAATTGAGTGTCTGTAGATGGATTTAGTTGAATTTCGGAAAACAGCTTCATATGGGGACTATGACTAAAAATGGCCGCACATAGTTTGCGTTTGGTCTGATGATTTATGAAGATAATATTTTGGATCCTAAGGTTTTTTAAGTCCAATTCATAATAGATATTGGTGTGCGGGTTAGGTCTGAAAATGCATCGATTTTCTCCAAATTCAAAACCTTGAGCCGATCTTTGCTTATGTACCGATTTTTGTATAAATACCTGAAAATTGCTTCCATTAGTTTCGCTACAAATCTCACATGACACACTGACAGACATCGTGAAGTTGACTCAGCTAGCGATTCTTGATCGATTTTCCATGCCATGGATGTTGCTCTTCAGAATTTTCGGTAACAAAATTTAATAAAACTGCTGAACTGGTCTCTATGAATATATCCCTGATGATCTACAAAATTATGAATACATAGTTTTAAATAGATGCGAATACTTCATATCAGAGTACGGAGCAAGGCCATACACACTTGAGAGTAGAGATAGTATATACAAATTTCTATTTATTTAAATATTTGTACCCATCAATTTATGTCAATATGGGTATCAGATGAAAGAGAACAATCGTTTAACTCATACTATCTGTTAGTCTGCCTGTCTGAAATGGGGCAACCCTAGCCCCCCTTATCCAGTTGATCTGAAATTTGGTCCATAGTCTTGTTGTGACTATAGATCAATTCAGGGATAGTCGTGCACAGTCAAAGACATTCACGGAGTGATTTAAAACCCAAATACCCTTATCCGATCGATCTGAAACTTGGTCGATGGACTTGCTGTGAAAAATGATGAACTTTGACATAGTCACGCACAGTCACGCGTAGTCACGCCCACTCACGGAGTGAGCTTAACCCCATTTCCCCTCATCCAGTCAATCTAAAACTTGGTCCATAGACTTGTTGTGACCAAAGATTAATTTTGAAATAGTCACGCAAAGTCACGCACAGTCACGGAGAGATTCAAATTCATATGCATAAGGAAAGAAAGAATTTTAATGGGCGAGATTATTTGTTTTCATTTTTCAGGACGAAATATTGTAAGTAATATCCTTTGAAAATTTTTCTTTTCATTTCCTTAGAATTTCCAATATATTTTTCTTATTGGGTTCCAACCCAATACTTTAATTTTGTTACTACAGCTTTATTAATTAAGCCTTAATAAAAAATCATATTATTTGTCTAACATATAAAAAATACACAATTGTTGAACGATAAAGCAATCAATGTAAGAAAAATACTGGGCAGTACTTGTTGGTCATGAAAAATACCATATGCACGTACAACTAGAGATCGTATATAAAAAAACTGTGTGCTCAGTTCTCTTATTTTTTAAATCCTTTTTTCCTTTTTAAACTACTTCAAAGTTATAAGTATATAAAAATTTCTAAAAATTTATTAAATAATGCCATCCATATCCCAATATGGGTATCAAAATGCAGACGATGACCTCGGAAAATGAAAACTATTTCTATATAATTATTTCCTTTTACATGAATCAGAAAATTCTTTGGACCAGCTCATCATAAAACCATTAACATCTTTAGCTTTGGTGACAGTTAACGCAATGTAATCTAACAAAATACCAAGCTCAATAGTATTGTTAACTTTTACCAGTATTGTGTAATTAATGTAACTAGCAAAGCCCAGCACTCGAAATTCGAGTGCAAGTTCTAGAAAATTTAATTTTCTTAATAAATGTTTTTCTTTTGATTTTTTTAATCTATATACATATATATATATATATATATATATATATAAAAAATTTGAGAATATTGAAATAAAATTCATTAAATTGTGAATTTTTAAATAAAATTCATTAAATTTTGTTATAAATATTTGTTGAACACACAGAAGATATATAAATGAGTTTTTAATAAATAATTTTAAAGGATCTAATCAATTTTAGCCAATTTAAAAACACACGCACAGCATACACATACATTTCTAATTATTATTATTATTTCTTCAAAAAAATGTACCACATGGTGCACATCTGTAAAGATGGTGCATATCTTCAAAGAAATACCTTTCAAATGGTATATTTTTTGTCAAAATCGGTTGGTAACTGAAAGTGTAGAAGATGTCACAAGAAAATGCCTTGCCTATTAATATTATATATCAGACTGCAGTAAAAGTTGATCATTAGACTCTTTAATAGTCTTTAATAGTCTGCATTCATTCGTTGGAATGTAAAATAATGGAAGCGAGATAATTTATAAATAAAGTAAATAGTACGGGACCAAGGCGACTTCCCTGTGGAACGCCAGAAGAGACATGAATGAATTTTGATGTAGCATCTCTGAACTTTACTTGTTTAATTCTATTAGATAGAAAGGAACTCAGTGTAAAATTAAATCCCATAAGGGTTATTCCATGCAAAGGTCAACCTTAGGTCCAATTTTAAAAATTGTAATTTAAATAATTTTTATTGATACAATTCCAAAGAAAACGGTATGAAAATAAATCAATACTTTGTTAGATGTATTTTTGAATAGTTTTATAGACCCTATTTTTCCAGTAATAAAGGAAAAGTGCAATTAAGTAATTTTGAAAATAAAGGCAGTGTCATGTCTGTCACTTTAAAAAATACTTCTTTGTACTATATTTTATTTTAGAAATCATGATTTTTATATGCTTTATTAATAACGTAGATTCCAGCTCTCAAATCGAGGGCATATTCTAGGTAGATTTATTTTCCAACTTAGCCAATTCACAAACCAACACTTATATGATTTATTATTATTGTGATTGAAGATAACAAACTCATTAACAAACACATAAACAAATTTAATAAAACACACATAGCATATGTACACATATTAAATGCAATTAACTCAAAATAAAGAAAAAAATTAAAAAATCTGTCAATCTGCAAAACGACTAAAAAGAAATACCTTTCAAATACTATGTGTTTGGTCAGAATCGGATAAAAACGGTTGAACAATACATCGGTCACAAGAAATCGTCTAGCCTATTATTCTTTCTTATTTGTTATACAAATATTTTCTGAGCTTTTCTGTGTTTTACAAACATCGTCATCTATTGGTTGTCATGTCTGTCACGTCTGCTTTTTGCCCCCAGTTATTAATAACAATAATACTTTCTGACTTTTTCTAACAGTAAATATGTTGGTCAGGCCCTTCTGCATATTTTTGTATATTTTTATGAACAATGAAAAGCTTTTACTGTATAATATTGCATTAGAAAGATCACTGAAAGTCATGTCTGTCACTATGGAATTAGCCATAAGACATAACATATCATAGTTTACTTTTTCGAATGCTTTACTATAATCCGTGTAAATTAGATATGTTTGCATGTCATTTAAACGTCATAATTTACCATAGTGGTAAGTTTAAGGATATTAGTTGTTGTGGGACGAGATTTGCAAGGTTCCAATTTTAATCGAAGTAGCCACCTAAAAGTCCGTGTCTGTTACAGTTCACAATATAAACAAACTTTATAAGGTTTCAATGTGAATTGATTTTCTCCTACAGTCTACAGTCAGGATATAAATAGTTTGTACTCTACCCTACACCAGAACCACCTTTAAATTTATCAGTCAATCCGAATCAATTTCTTGGAAAGGTTTAACCATTTTGGTCCATTACGATAACTACATTAGTAGATATGAATTTGGACATATCTCCATTGAACCCAGAAATGATAATTTTCCTCAAGTTTGATTTATATTGATTTTTTAATGTTATTTAATAATCTCAACCAAATTATACGCTTTGCGTTTGTTCACCCTATATTGAAATGTCACCCGTTATTTATTTACATGTCTGTAAATGTATGTACTTTTATTCTACACACAGTACATGCATTTCAAAAATTATCGTAAATATTTGACTAAACCATAATGAAATTAATGTCCTTCAAAACGAAAGAATGTTTATTAAATACGGAAATGAAACAACATTTAAATGTTTTCATATTTTTGTTTAGTTGCTTTTTTTTTTTTTTGGCAAATGATGAACAATTCTATGGTTTATGCGGTTAAACACTGGGTTGTTAGAAGGTAAATTTTTGTAACAGAGTCACAATTCGTACGTGGTTGTGTATAAATAAATGTTGAATGAATGGAAAACTTGTTTCGAAATTGAAATGAATGCAATTGTTGAAAATTTAAATAGTTTGGAAAAAGTTTTTCAGGATATGAAAGCTACAATTTTGGATTTATGAATAAAGTTTTAAAAACAAAAATCTAGTTATGTTTTTATAAAGGAAACAGATTTGTCAAAACATGTGATATAATAAAAAAAAAATCGCTGAATTCACATATATACCTATAGCTTAGTCTTGAATAGTTGACTTAAAACTTCTAGTACACTATAATTACCCCAATTATAATTGCAGACAAATTTATTAAATACATTGACTGAACCGAAGTGCTTGAAATAATCCTATATTTTGCTTATTGTTCTTCCAATTTATACTTGTAAAAAAAATATTGACAGCTGGGTAAAATGTGGCATGAAGATTACTTTTACAGTTCCTGAAATTTCAGGCGAAAAAGTGGTACCCTCTGTCTGTGTCCTTAACTCAATTATTATAACCACTCATGGGTATGGTTACCATTTTAATGCCTATTTGGTACATTTAAATTCTAATACCATTTGAATTAAAAGTCAATTGCTGTTCTCTTTTGATCAGTTTATTTCTTATTTAGTACTACTAGCAGATTCCAGCGCTCGAAATTCGAGTGCAAATTCTAGGCAACTTCTTTTCAACTTAGCCAATTCACAAACCAACAATTTTTGGTTTATTATTATTGTGAATGAAGAAAACAAACTTACAGCCACATTAACAAATTTAACACACACATAGCATTGTATAATTTTATGTTTGTGTTAGTAACAACTTTAAATGCAATTTACTTAAAACAAAGGCAAAAATTTTAAAATCTGTAAGTCTGGTGAACAGCTAAAAAGAAATTCGTTTCAAAAATATACGTTTTGTCAAAATTGGGATAAAACGGTAGAACAAAATATCGGTCACAAGTAATCGCCTAGCCTATTAATATTATAGATTAGAGTAGAAGAATTATGAACATCAGTTCATAAGAGACCAAAGAGAAATACTTTCTTAACGTTGCCGGCATTGGAATATCGAAGGTCAAAGTGAGGGATAAACTTTGCAATGTCTGTGAGATAAATCAAAAAAAAAGTTTCAAATTAGTCTGGACTCGTCTATCAGTAAAATTTCCAGATATTAACCTTTAAAAAGATCTAATTATAAGATGTTAATTTAAAGATGTAAATACAGATTTAGTACAAAAAATCAACAAATACATGTTGAAGTCTATGCAGATCCAAAAATATACACTATACTAATAGTTTTGGAGGAGCAAACAATTTAAAATCTTATATGTAAAAAATGAGTTTGTATGTTTGTACGTTTGTTTGTTTGTTTTTGGTTTATAAGAGACTACACCACTGGACGGATTGTCTTAAAATTTTTACAGTAGGTAACTGCCTATCCGGAAGAAAAAATAGGCAGTATTTTTGGTATTTTGCAGGTGGGCGTGGCACCTCCTAATAAAGTATCTATCTATCTATCTATCTCTTAAACTTATTTGAAGAGTGTCGGAAAAATGGGCGAGATCGAGCCAATGGGTGTGGCACCCCCATACAAATTAAATATTTAATATCGTAAAACTAGAGTACTATAATATTGCAAGCCTTGGGACTTTGTGGGAGTTCATAAAATATCAATGTTAATCCTCGGAATAAATGAGCGGGATCATATTAGTGGGCGTGGCAGCTGCTATACAAAGAAAATATTTAATGTCATATATCTCGAATACTATAATAGAAAAAGCTTTGGGACTTTGTTGACAAGTGCATGAATTACCAAAGTGAGTAGCCGTAGAAAATATGGGCGGAATCGCCAAAATAAAAAATCTACAAAACCGAAAATCGCGAAGAACAGAAATCGCTAAAATCGATAATCGCGTAAATCAAAAATTACATAAAACAAAATCGTCAAAATCAAAAATCGACAAATGCGAAAATCGCAAATAACGAAAATCGCCAAAAAACGAAAATCCCGAAAAATAAAAATTGCCATAATCAAATATCACCAAAACCAACACCTAAACCTAAAATGAATAAGAAAATTGGCCGGATCAAAAATCGCCAAAATCAGAAATAGCAAAAACCGCCGAAACCAAAAATTGAAAAAAAAAAAATGTAAAAGTCAAAAGTCGCCGAAACCGAAAATTGCGAATATCAAAAATCGCAATAGACAAAAGTCGCCAAAATCGAAAAGCGCGAATAACAGAATTCGCCAAAATCAAAAATCGCGAAAAACAAAAGTCGTCAAAATCAAAAATAGCAAAAAACAAAAATCGCCAAAGTCAAAAACACCAAAACCGAATATCGCCATTAACAAAAATCGAAACAAACGAAACTCGCCAACATCAGAAATCGCCCAAACCAAAAACGGCGAATAACAAAAATCGCCAAAATTAGAAAAAGCCAAAAATCGCAAAGTACAAAAATTGCCTAAAACAAAAAAAAAAGACAATGATCGCTAAAGTCTAAAATCGCCAATAAAATAACAAAATCTAAAATAAAATGTATTCCCAATTTTTAATTTCGTTACAAAATGTATTCCCAACTTATAATTTCGTTACCATGTGTGTGCGAAGCGCATCGGGTTATAACTAGTAAAAAAAATTCTTCTTTACATACTGACATTAATATGTACAGTACAACCCAAAATTTTATTGAAAAACTTTATGCAATTTTTAAAATTTGAACTGTTTTTATTCATACTAGCAGATTCCAGCCCTCGAAATTCGAGTGAAAATTCTAGGAAATTTTATGTTTTCATTAAATAGAGACCCTAAAGGTATTACAAACAATAAGAATTAGTTATTTATAGTTCGGTTCGAGATCATGTATATACATTTTCTAATACTAGAAAAGATAATACTTTATGCAATGTAAGAGAAATTTGGGAAAAATTGAAGACAGCGCTAGATGGAGTAGCTACTTTCGAACAAAGTGACTTGTTCATGTTCAGCATCCTATTGCCTCAATTCATGCTTAGTCAACTATTTAACTCAACATTAGAAAGAAAAGAACATGAGAAATGTTTTTTTCTTTTCTTTTCATACGAGAGTCAGTACGAACAAGCAGAGTTTTTTTTTTTCCAATTTATAGCTTTCTCTACATTAACACTGCTTTGATCAATTACAAATCTCGTAATGTGAAAAAAGCTCTTTTTGTTTTGCCAACCGTCCCATAGATGGTAACTGTAATGGCCTGTGAAATCTTAACAGATTTATCACAATTGCATTGGACCGTATGTTTTTGTATGTTAGTTTTTATGTATTGTCGATCTTGTGTTGTAATAATAATAATTAGTTATTTATAGTTCGGTTCGAGATCATGTATATACATTTTCTAATACTAGAAAAGATAATACAAACAAACATATTAACAAATTTAATAAACACACACATAGCATTGTATAATTTTATGTATGTGTTTACTCAAAATAAAGGAAAAAATTTAAAAATCTGTAAATCTGCAAAACGGCTAAAAAGAAATACCTTTCAAATAATATACGTTTGGTCAAATTCGGGATTAACCGGTAGAACAAAACATCGATCACAAGAAATCGCCATTTGAAACATTTTTAAAGAAATTGGACATTTTGAGTTGCTTTTTTGGCAAATTATTTTTTAAAATAACAGATGAATCACGTAGTTCATATAGTGCTGCTGTCGATTTATCATTGTCCAAATCGCACTTTTATTTTGTTTTCTTCGAAACCACCGTCGCGTCGCGTAAATCCTCCTATTCCGTATCTGATAATTCTATTTGCTCTCCATTACTTGCCACATGAAATTCTTCTTGAATACAGTTGTTTATGCCAGCATTCGTGAAAAAATATTCCGTAACAATTTGAGCTACAAGTGTACGAACAGTTGAAATATCTTCGTTTTCTTTCTGAATTATATTTTATGAAATATTTAAGGGCATGTTATCCTCTTCACTCCATTCACTACCGATTTTTGGATATTAAACACTGATATTTTATCCCAGTACATAGCGAGAATCTGAATTGCATTTTTGAGATTGAAGTTTTTTAGTTTGAGCAGTGAGCAGTTGTTTTTTTTATAATTTAATTTGATCAAGTTGGCAATGCTTTGATCTAACGGTTGAATAAGCGCAGTAAAATTGGGTGGTAGATTTATTGCTATAATTAAACCGTCATCAGTTTTAGGTTCCTCAACTGGGTGAAACGTCACGTTATCTAAAATCAAAACTGCTTTTTGCGGCAGACTTTTTGAAGCCAAAAATTCTCGGACCTAAAAAATGTTTACTTATGAACAACTTACTTTTAGTAATTGGTGCATTAATTTACGTGGGGAACCAGTCCTTGAATATAAATGATGTCATCCAGGCTATATTACTTGACTGTATATTACAGGATTATTGAATAATTATTTAAAGGCGCGTGGGTTTTTCGATTTTCCATCAACCAACAATTTCAGTTTGTCTTTGCCATTCGCATTTGAACAGGGAAAAAAAGTCACAACAAGTAGAAAAAAAGTTATTTTCGCTCTTTACATATTTTTCTTCCGGGAGCCGTTTTCTCATTACATGTGACAAAAGGGTGATTTGGAAGCATCTTATAATATAAACCGGATTCGTCGGTATTGTAGATTTGGTGAAGAGTCCGCCCATGCTCATCAACGTAATCCTTAAACCTTTTCACAAATGCATCAATAAGATGAGGTTTCGAAGACAATTTCTAGCCCGTAATTTTTAAAAATATGATGTTTCTTCAACTATCCCTCACTAGCATTAATACCTGAATTGGTTTGGTAAATTTTGGAATATAAATGACTGGCTTTTGATCAACAAATCTATGCTGTTATTAGAACATTTTTTCTCTTTGTTTTACAAACCACTTATAAAACATTTTTTTCATTATTGGTTACTCAGCTTTCTTTAAGGTGCAACGTTTGCCAGGGCCAGTTTCTCTTGTACGTACGAACTTCTTAAATGAATTTTCTATGTGTGCGAAGTTAGCCCGCCACTTTGGAAATACAATTTTTTGAAGATTGTTCTGAATTGTACTAGGATTGTTCTACAATGTTCCAACACGATGAGTTTCTATAATATAATTTGTACCGGTAAATCGAAAAAACGAATTTTTAACTTTGCCACCCTCATTTCGGGGGGAAAAAAATTGGCGGTTGTTCTAGTTATTCTAAGCATTGTTCCAAAATAGATATGTCGCAAACCGTAACGTATTTTGTATTTTTTTTTTGTTTTTTTTTGTGATTTTATTACTTTTTTTGTGATTTTTGTATATTTTATGTTGTTTTGTGATTTTTTTTTTATTTTTTTGTTGTTTTTTTTTTGTTGTGATTTTGGTATATGTTATGTTTTTTTTTTTGTTTTTGTGTTTTTTGTAATAACTATGTATACTAGCAGATTCCAGCACTCGAAATTCGAGTGCAAATTCTAATAAATTTTATTTTTTCATTTAAAAAGACCCTAAACGTATGCTTCACAATTCAACTCATTTTAAATGAAGAAAGCAAACTCAACACATTAACACAAACCCATTAACAAATTTAATAAACACATTGTATAATTTTATGTATTTGTTAGTAGCAACTTTAAACGATCATTACTCCCAAAAAATATTTCAGACGATGAAAAAGAAATACCTTTAAAATGATAAATTTTTTGTGAAAATCGGGTTAACACTGAGAAACTTACTCACAAGAAATCGCCTTGCCTATTAATATTATAGGTTTTACATTTAGGTGCCATTCAGGATACCTTGTATGAAAGAAATTTTGGAATCTGTATGTCAATTTTGTGTTGCATAAAAATATTGATATCGTTTAATAACGTTGATATAGCGTTCTCATTTGCGTACGTTAGGGAACAATGTTATTTTGGAACAATGTTTAGAACAACTAGAACAAACTATAACAACCGCCAAATTTTTTTTTTCCAAAGGGGGGGGCAAAGCTTAAAATTCGTTTTTTTCGATTTACCGATACAAATTACATTTTAGAAACTTATCGTTTTGGAACATTGTAGATCAATCCTACAGCAATTCAGAATAGTCTTAAAAAAATTTTATTTCCTAAAATGGGGGGGCTACTTCGCATACTTAATTTTCTTGCTTTATAATGCGATAAACCGAAGACTTATGCAATTCACTTATGTAATTCACGCAAATTGAATTAATGGAAACACCACTTTTAAATATTTTTAAAATCTCAAATTTTTCAGAATTCGCTAGCTTTAAAATATGTGGAACGTTCCCTAAATTAAGAAATGAACCTACAAATGACACGAATAAACTGACAAAATTTAAGATCAAAGTGACCCAAAAAGGTTAATATTATAATGAAATTTGAAAAACACATACATATAAGTCGCGAAAATGGAACCCGTTTTTCGTAAGCTGTCGCGATTATAGAAAATTAAGCCGTCGCGCTAATGGCTAGTCGCGAATGCCGAGCTTGCACTGTATTTACAGACACCGAAATAATTTTAATCATTTCTATCAGCCCTGGCTACATTAAATCGTTCTTCGGTTAATGGGTTTTGACGCATTGCATAACAAAAATCGAATACGTCGTTCCAAACTTACGATAAGATGTATGGAACAAACTCTTCAAAACCTAAAATTTTAGAAAAAAATTTAAAAGAACCTTTCCATAGAATTTGAAATAATAATGAATTTTGTAGTTAAGTGATTATAGCGGACCAAAAAAATATAAAGGTTATCAAAGGAATTTTTGCTTGTTGCCATAGTGTTATCAACAACAACATATTATTTCGAGAATTTTAATAATATTAATTCTTAAGATAAACTTTGATAAACTGAAGACTAAATGAATGTGAGCTTTGACATTTTCCAGAAAAAAAATCCATTTGTCATATTGAATTCCTTCCAATTTTAATTCCTTCGAAACGACACTTCAATTGAGCTTGTAGATAAATTAGTTTTAAAGACTGTTGTTAGAATGTTAACTCAGGAACTATAACAGTTATTGATTCATTTTTTTTTACATTTCCTAGTTGAGTAAGGTGGACATTTCTAAGAATTTTTAATCAATTCCGTGTGGGTGCGGCCAAACCGCTCATTGCTTATGAATAGAAGTTTTTTTTTTTCAGTAATCCAAAGCAATTTCTTAAAATTTTTTTGAGTTCGTATAAAAAAACAAATCATGTGGTAATCGTATTTGAATTTCCTTAAATTTATAATAAATATTTTGTCAAAACAAGAGGACAAAACAAATCAAGCACATATTTGCATATGCAAATATAAATATGAAACCCTTCTGTTAAGACCACAATGGAAATAGTTGAGATAGGATAGCAAAAACAAAAAATGGAAAACGTATGTTGTTTGTAAGATGAAAAAGATTTTCTGACATTGCAATATTTTCTTAAGAATGTGTCACAATATAATCTTTTCACTTCGTTGCATACACCTCCAGTTAAAATGTGGCAGCATTAAAGTGATTCAATGAGATAGAAAAAACATAGCAAGCAAGATTCTTTAGCTTAGTATCCGCATAACTAAAGGAATTATTATATAATGGAAAAAAAGGGGAAAAGCAAAGCAGTGAGTAAATATTTCAAATTCAAAATGATATGAATATTTGTTAGCATTGAATACGTAGTAAATTTAAATTTTAATTTTTGTTGAACATTATGTTTATTATAAATTATATGTTGTTAGCGTTAACAACAAAATTTTGTGCCGTCGCACTTTATTTGCACTTCTTTCGACAAGTATATTTTTTTGGATATTCTAAATTAAGAGCAACCTTATCTTATACATCAATCGAAAGGTCTCAAAGAGCTGTGCTCATAAAATGCAAAAAAGTTTGATTCCAGTCATAGGGTGAAAATATTAAAAAAAACGGGATCAATGGGTAAATACTCTCACACTGTGACCTGAAAAAATTCAAAGGCGGCAATTCTTTGCAATTTACGAGGGCTTGACTTTGCGACCTTTCGATTGATGTATAAGATAAGGTGGCGCTTAATTCAGAATATATAAAAAATGCACTTTTCGGATAAAGTGCAAATAAAGTGCGAAATTTTTTGTCAGAAAGGAAAACGGCATTAGATTGTAAATTTGTATGTTAGTAAATCATTGGGTTTTCATATTTAAATGACTTAAAAAAATTGTTTTTCTGAACAACTTGATTAATGTGTTTGAATGGTATAAACGAGTACATCTGAACAATTTTGAGGGGAAACAAAAATATTGATACGAAACTGGCGTTTCACATGGAATTTCTATCATACATTTCAAATTGCCTATTATAAAGACTCTTAAGAGAATTTTTTCTACATGTTTCTATTTATATGATATTTTTTTTTTTTTTTACAAGTTTTAATATCAATGTCAATGTCTTTTTATCACTCGCTTTTTGTGTTGGAACTTATCTACCATTAACAACAGAAATGATAACATATAAAAAATAAAAAACTCTTAATGCTCATTTTTTTTAAGTAATTCGTAGCACATATTTTCATTCTGTTGGGCTTTAAATTACAACATTAAATAGCAAATAAATGTGTATTTAAGATCCCTCAGGCATAGACAATTGCCCAAGTCAATCTTATTCACAATTTATAGATTTCATTTTATTGTTTCATATCTTGATTTTATAACAACCAAGTAGAGAATTATATTCACTTTATACAAAATGTAAATATATGATGTATACTTACTAGAGAAAGTATACGTACACCTAAAATTAAAATTAAATTACGAAAAAATTAGAAAATATTAACTAAACCGAACTGTTTTCTTTTTCTAATAGATTATTTATTATTTATTTAAAATTTATTAAAGGTTTATTGCTCTTAACAATTAATTTTGTGCAGGTAAAAAATGTAAAAAATATAAATAAAAATCATTAGAAACGAACAAAAGACGATTTGGTATCGACTTACCCAACTTTAAAGTATCCTCTTTACTTATTTTACCCCACTCATCCAAACTAACGCACGGTATCCAAAGTGGCGATTAATTCAGGGAAGCCGAAGTTTTCAAATATTGTTATTTTTTATTGATAAAAAACCAGCATTTAAAAAAAAGTTGAACAAAAAAAATTTGTTTGCGCTTTTTTGTATTTTGGGAAAAGTGTTCTTATTTCACAACTTTGGCTGTAACTTTGGAACGAAAAGCGATAAACTAGCAAGTTAAGTTGCAAATACACGTTTTTAAAAAAGTAGTTAAATTTTAAATTAAAATTTTCTCCAAATTCCATAATTACACAAATTTGACCCAAAAAGTCACATTAAGAAAAATATATTTTTTTTGTTGATCATTAAGCGTATATATATGAAAGATAACAATTTCAGAAAAAATATTGGAACAAAATTTTCATTGGTAAGCATTTTTTTTTTTTGGAAAATCACAATTTACCATTTTTATACCCTATACCACTATGTGGTTTGGGTATAATGACTTTGTGCTGCTGTTTGTAACACCCAAAAATATTTGACCTAGACCCATCTTTAATTATACCGATCGAATCAGAATCACTTTCTGAGTTGATTTAAGAATGTCCGTCCGTCCGTCCGTCCGTCTGTGTGTCCATGTAAAGCTTGTAATCAAACTGCAGGTCGCAAATATGAATATATTTTGATGAAATTTGGTATATAAGCTTTTATCGGCCATGGGATGAACGCTAATGAAATTGGTGAGAATCGGTCCATGTTCAGACCTAGCCCCCATACAAATTACCCATATGAAATCGACATAAATTGCCATACGATCCAAATTGTCATATAGATCTTACGCAAATTGGGTTTGTATGCGTTCATTACATCCACTAATGAGTAGTCCAAAAATGATCCCTTTGACCCCATATAGAGCTGCTTCCCGATCTTCAGTTAAATCAATTAAAAAACAAAAATATTGCACTGATTCTTCTCAAATTTTGTTTGTACATATTTTTGCAAAATACAAGAGACTTTACCAAACATGATCAGGATCGGTCCATTTTTGGACCTAGCCCCTTTATAGATATAGCATCCGATATGAACTTTTTTATATCTGCAGCCAAAAAAATTAATAAAAACCCCACTCAAATTTGGTTTTTGCTTATTTTCTATGTCCAGTTAGTTGGGCCTAAGAGATAGGGTTTCTAAACGCATGGTATAGGGTATCGTATAGTCGGTCTAGACCGACTATAATTTTCTTACTTGTTTAATCCTCATTAATGTCAAAATTATTATTACCTTCATAATCATCATTTACTTCACAATCATAATTATAATAATCTTCATCATCATGTCGCCATTATCATTTTCATTGTGGGACGAATAAGTAACCGTAACTAACATATTATTGGTGAATCCTACATACTGCAGTTTAATACAAAATTTACATTCTTACCTAGTTTTACCATATACCCATTTAAAACTCCATATATATTTCAAAAATTGCACAAATTTATCCATCTTCAAAAAAATTTAATTTGGTTTTTATTTATTTTTTTAAACAAAATATCTATTATATTAATACGTGAAGGTAAATTTTTAGATCCCTTTTTAAGCAATATGCAGACACGTAGGAGTGTGAAAATTGGCATAGTTATAGCTCATATGGGGGAGAAGCTGAGAATGATAAAATTTATGTTTAATCTGTCTTAATAATATATTAAATTAAATAAAATAAAATCTTTATAATAATTCGTTACACCCTGTTAATGCGAATGATTTAAATTATGTATCAGACGCTCTGTGTTTAATTGTGAATTGCTAAAATTGAATAACATACCTTTAGGCTCATTTAAATATTCATAAATTTTTTATATATATAGATTAAAAAAACATTGGTAGACAAAAATTGAATGAAAAAATAATATTTCCTAGAATTTGCACCCGAATTTGGAGTGCTGGGCTATACCAGTTAATATAATTGTGCATAATCAAACTCATCATAAATATCCCAATTATCATAATCTGCATTATCATCATTATCTTCATAATCGTTATTACAATCTTCAGCACCATTATCATCATCATTTTCTTCATCACTATTACCATAATCTTCTATATCATTATCATCATCTTTATCATAATTTTCTTCAGAAATATTTGAAAAAAATAACAACTCTAATTCCGAAGTTGACATTTTATTTTTTTCTAATATTTCTTGCTCATGCTTGATATAAATGGGTCAGATCTTATGAAAAATCTATTGAAAATATCTGCATTGGATTTTTCCCGACTGCATTTATGAGCAAATTTCTTTCTATAGTTTTTAAAATCTTTGTTTCTTGCTTTTTGAGCTTCTTTTGATAATTCTCCTATTGGTAAAAATACGTGCTGTATAATCTCTGGTTCGTGAATAAAAAATTTATACAAAGTGGCATGCAAAATCAGGGATCATTTTCAACGAGTTTTGTGAGAAAATGTACGAAAATCTCAAGTAATCTTATGAACACAAGAAACAACAATCACTATTGTATGCATTTTTTTTTATCAGAGTTAAGCCAACTTACGTAATTTCAGTAGAAATTTCCGCATTCTGAAAAAAACATCTAGCGGCATTCCCGTTATTAGAATTACCAAATCCTGATTTTGGCTGATCTACAATCAAACCAGTTCTTTCTCTAAAATATTTTTGGATACGTTATTTTGTCTCAGCAGCAATTTTTTATGACTGCTCTTTTGCCATTTTTTTAATAGGAATTTTATACGATATGTGAAGAAGGCATTCAAAAAATCGAACCAGCCATATAGACAACTCAAACTCAAAAAATGTGTTTTTACTTCTCTCGCAATCATGCTGTCAGCTGAATTGAACATCTTCCTTGTGGCCCCACATATATATCACTTCTGTGTAGACTTTGTGTCCGTAAAAACACAAAAACACAATAAATCACAACCGGACTTTTTATACAAAAACGTAAATAAAAAACAAGTAAGAAAATTATAGTCGGTCTAGACCCTATCTCTAAGGCCCAACTAACTGCATATAGAAAATAAGCATAAACCAAATTTGAGTGGGATTTTTATTAATTTGTTCGGCTGCATATATGAAAAAGTTCATATCGGATGATATATCTATATGAGGACTAGGCCCAAAAGTGGACCGATCCTGACCATGTTTGGTAAAGTCTCTTCTATTTTGCAAAAATATATACAAACAAAATTTGGGAAGAATCAGTGCAATATTTTTGTTTTTTGATTGATTTAAGTGAAGATCGGGAAGCAGCTCTATATGGGGCCTATGACTAAGAGTTGACCAATTGGGATCATTTTTGGACTACTGATTAATGGATGTAATATATACATAGAAACCCAATTTTACTAAGATTTGTATGATAATTTGGATCTTATGGCAATATATGTTGATTTCATAGAGGTCATTTATATGGGGGCTAGGTCTGAACATGGACCGATTCTCACCAGTTTCAATAGCGTTCATCCCATGGCCGATAAAAGATCAAATACCAAATTTCGTCAAAATATATTCATATTTGCGACCTGCAGTTTGATTACAAGCTTTACATGGACACACAGACGAACGGACGGACGGACGGACGGACATCGTTAAATCGAATCAGATAGTGATTGTGATTCGATCGGTATAATTAAAGATGGGTGTAGGTCAAATATTTTTGGTTGTTACAAACAGCAGCACAAAGTCATTATACCCAAACCACATAGTGGTATAGGGTATAAAAATGGCTACGCATTGTCTCAACTTTTTTTTCTTGTAAATAAAAAATGAAATCCTATGCTTTCATAAAATCTACAAAACTAATTTCACTTCTCACTAACTTAACAAATTGTGGCCTATTAAAAGTGGAAAATGACTCAATTTTGGACCTTTAAAAAAAAATTATGAATAATATTTACACACAATATTTACGAACAAAAAAGTATTTACTATATACCAATATACATGAAGTTGAAAGTTCCGTCATAAAAGTTTTACTTTTGAAAGATTAATAAAAAAAATAAGCACTTGAATCGTAAAGAATTTAAATTTTTTTACTTTTCCAAAAACAGCAATAATTTGTTAAATTGTTTGTTAGTTGACAGCTCACTGCAAAAAAAGCAAAGAATTCGTTAAATGATTTTGACAACTGGTGATGCAGTATTTTATCTACTTTTACCCGTTACCAAATTTAATTACAAAGACTAGATTTCTAAATGTCAGTAAATTGCCACTTTACGACCAATTGAACCCAATGTGTGTCGCTTCCAAAAAATTTCTTTGAGGTTATATTATGCTACCTGATACTGCAATCCAGCAAATTCGTCAAATGTTCTCTAGGATTAAGAATGATTGATTGTGATGATGATTTCAATTGATTTTCAGGATTGCAGATCAATCATGGTTTGATATTGTGCACCGTATGTTTTGGATCATTAAACCAAAATCTTCTATAAGGCCCTGTTGTTGTGCGCTTTGTTTTAAATTTTGTTTTAAAATGTTTATGTGTTCAATTTGATCCATTAATATCAATAAATATGAGTTTAACAACCTTGTTGCCTGCCATACAACCCCAAATCCATAACGCCACCCCTACGGTGTTTAACCGCTGACAAAAGATTTTCTTTTTTTAATGCAGTTCAAACGAACCTTTGTTTCTTAATGACGACAAAATTATACTTGTCCCAAAATTTTGTAGCCTTGTTTACGTACTTATTAGCACTTACGTACTTATGTGTTTCTGGACTGGCTTTCTAGATTATACACGACTTTGATAGTTAAATTTTTTTAACATTTTTCGAACAGTATCTTTATGGATATCTTTAGCGAAGGATTCTTTGTTTTTATAACAACTTTGGGAAGCAATTTTCTGGGATTCTCTTCTACTAATGACAAAATAGTTCGCTTCTTGTATTACGGTCGACCAGAACGAGGTTTTGGCAAAATTAAATTGCTGAATTTGTAGTTTTAAACTACCTACTGTGCTGATGAGTGGCTTCTACCTATGATCCGAGCTATTTCACGAAAAGATTTATCCTCATTTCTTAGATTTAGGATACTATTTCTCTCTCGTCACCACCGATTTCTTTGATTTTGGGACTCATGTCCAAATATTATTTAAAAAAAAAATATAATTAAGTCAAACCAACTTTATGAGAACAAAATTGTCTTCTACTAAAATAAAGATAATTTTACACACATGCTGCAGTGAAAGGTACAAAGCTACAACGAAAATTGTGGATCATGAATTTAAAAAAAAAAAAAACAAAAGAGCGCCTAACAGGTTAAAAATATTCGTTCTGCCAATTTTTTTAAAGTACTGTGTTATTATGTATTTATTTATGATTATTCATCAATAAACAAGTAAGAAAATTATATTTGGTCTAGACTGACTATACGACACCCGATTTAGACCCTATCTCTTAGGTCCAACTAATTGGATATAGAAAATAAGCATAAATCAAATTTGAGTGGCATTGTTATTAATTTTGTTGCCTTTGAATATGAAAAAGTTCATTTCGGATGCATTATTTACATGGGGTCTAGGGCGAAAAATGGACCGATTCTGACCATATTTGGTAAGGTCACTTACTATTTGCAAAACTATATAAATACCAAATTTGAGAAAAAAATGTGCAATATTTTTGTTTTTTGGTAGATTTAAGTGAAGATCGGGAAGCAGCTTTATATGGAAGCTATGATTAAGAATTGTCATATAGAGTTTATTTTTGGACTACTGATTAACGGGAGTAATAAACATGCAAAAACCCAATTTGACCGAGTTCTATCAGATAGTTGGGATTTTATGACAATTTAAGCAGATTTCATAGGGGTAATTTGTACGGGGACTAGGTCGGAACATGGACCGATTTTCACCAATTTCAACAGCGTTCATGCTATGGGCGATAAAAGCTTATATACCATATTTCATCAAAATATGTTCATATTTGCGACCTGTAGTTTGATCACAAGGTTTGTATGGACACACAGATTCACGGACGGACGGCCGGACATCGCTAAATCGACTCAAAAAGTGATTCAGAAATTGATTTTGAGTCGATCGGTATCATAAAAGATTAGTAGTTACAACCATCAGGACAAATTCATTATACCCACCACATGGTGGTATAGGGTTTAAAAATTATAGTATTTTAAAACTACGCCTTCCTTGAAATATTCGCCATTTTGGTTACTGTCGAACCAACTTTGCTTCATTTCATAATTAGTGGAATTTCTCTAATTGTAAATGTGCGAATACTTATAGTGCCATGCTGCATTTTTACGTTGTAAGTAGAACTTTCCGTAACAAGTAAACAAAATTTCACATGTGTCAATTGGAAAAAGTTGGTATATCGAAAATATTTTATTAACATTTTTATTAATACTTGAAGATTCCAGCGTTCGAAATTCGAGTGCAAATTCTAGGAAATTTTATTTTTTCATTAAATAAAGACCCTAAAAGTATGCTAATCAATTATAGCCAATTCACAAATCAACACAAAAAACAAACTCATTTTTATTACAAACATATTAATAAACTTAATAAATGCACACAGTATTGTATAATTTTATGTATGTGTTAGTAGCAACTTTAAATGCAATTTACTCAAAATAAAGGAAAAAATTTAAAAATCTGTAAATCTGCAAAACGGCTTAAAAGAAATACCTTTCAAATAATATACGTTTGGTCAAAATCGAGATAAAACGGTAGAAGAAAAGATCGGTCACAAGAAATCGCCTACCCTATTAATATTATAGATTTAAAATATACATCTTCAATTGTACGCATAATTTGTTTACCAAGTATATACAATGTTTTTCTTAAAGGGGAACTGTGAAATAAACAAAGTTAATTTTGCTCACAATATTTTGGAAAAAGCGAGTCATGTATGCATTCAGTTTTTTTTTTTTTTTTTACTTTAGTATTATTTCAAATTATCTAAATACTAAAAGTGTCTTCTCTGGAACAAAGTAATTCAAGAACAGTAATAAATACATACTTGACTTTAGCTGCCATATTGATTACTTAGTGTTTCAAAGAAATAAACTTAATATATCATCTCTTGCGTACATCATTTATGTAGAAGTTATTGTCTAAGCATTTGAAGATTTATTATATCGGTTTCTTTCTTTATTTCCAGAAGTTCATTAAAGAAGAAACACAAAAGTAAAAGTAAAATATTTTCATTATGACAAACATGCTCGTAACATTCTTATCTTAATTAAAATTGATTCATATGAGATTTACAAGCGTTAACCCTTTTAAGCGCCATGAATAACGAAACGTTGCATTTAAATGCAAGCATGCAAAGTTTTGCAAGGTAATATTTTTCTTTTTAAGGCACCATATTTATATTAAAAAGAATTCAATCATGATGGACCAGAAATATTGTTAGAGCAATGTCGTTCAAATAAAATATTTTAGAAAAAATTAAAAATTTCAGATATTCTAGATAAAAACTCCGCAAAGTTTTGTTTCACATAAAAAAAAAAAATAAAATTGCTCAGCTATATTGATTGCGATGACCAAAATTAAATATATATTACGATAGCCATTATTTGAATTCATCAATGTTAATGGTTAAATAAGAACTTTTCGTGAATTCTTTTATAAAAAAAAAATAAAATAAAAATATTTCAATTAAATTCAAAATCGTCAGAGAGGGGCCCACATAAAAAATCTTATCATCAGCGTTCTTTATTGTTACGACATCATATTGCAGCAAGTACTTTCAAATACATCAGATAACGGAAAAAATATGATCAAAGCTGCTGAATTACTAAAAGAAGGGTAAGTAAACTTTGACATGGAAGATGAACTTGAAGCAGCTGAAGCAGATGTGCTTTCAAATATGGAACTGAACGGAGCAGAAACATTAGCACATTCACAACCAAATATTTTTCATTTCAGATGTGTTGCTCATAGTTTACAGTTGGCAGTGCTCGACACTATATCTAGTCCTTCTTTTATGAAGATACTTGATGAATGCAGAGTTATTTACAAAAAATTGTGAACACCAAATATTTCTTCTTTAGCTAAGAAGCTAAAAAAGCCATGCTAGACTGTCAAGCCTTGTTGTTTTTGTTAGGAATTAATGAATGCTGAATTAACTATGAATCATAGTATCCTATATCCGTGGTCACAAGCATTAACCGCCTAAGTCGAAAATCATGATTTCGAGAAAAATAACTTTTTATATAAATGTAATGGGGCTTTATTACGTCTTAGGTCAAAATATTTTTATTAATATTTTTTTTTAAAAACATTGTTAGAAAAATGGGGATTTCGCGTAAATATGAAGCGTTGTTAATAGAATATGATAGCATACATAACTCAAATCATTCTTAAGTCGACTTAGGCGATTATTGCATGTGACCACAGATATATACAAAAGGAGTTTTGTTTGTTTGTATAATATAATATCTAATATATATATAATATCTAGAGTGCGACGACAGCAAGAATTCTGAAACTATGTACATTAGGGTGACAATGAAAAATCAACTTTGGATTTTCGATGATAAATGTGAAGATTCTTTTGCCACTTGGTCTAAAACTTACTTGCTGAAAATTTGAGCCAAATCGGATAACTCTATCCCGTGCACCTTTGAGGTCAAAGTTCAAATTTTGGGAAATATAGTGTATTCGCTTATATTGGAGCTAAAAAATAGCTTTTCGATATGAATTATACCCAAATCCAATGGGATTAATGTGCCACATAGTGTTGAACTTGCATGCTGAAAATATTAGCCGAATCGGGTAACTCTATGCCGTGCAACTTTGAGGTCAAAATTCAAATTTTGGGAAATTCTGTATATTTAACTATAATTGATCTAAAAATATCGTTTTTTTTAAGTATATTCATTTAAATTGCTCAGAAACTGGATGTTTCAGATATTTTTAAAAGTATTCTGAAATATCATGAGTAAATTTAACCCTTTTTTGCTACGGGGGTCAAAACGACCAAATTTCTTAGCTTTAAATACAACATTTAAAAAAGGTGATATACTAATCCTGAAAAACGAAAAATATTTTTAATAGAAATATTAACCCTTTTTAGCTACTAGGGTCAAAACTACCCATTTGATATATTTTGTTTTCGTTACGAAATAAAAATATATATTAACCGCCCTGTATGTAACCTGTTAGTGCAGACCTCAACCCCTGTAAAACATGATTTTTATCAGTTGGTGTACATACAAACCGATAATATTTAAATTTAACGGACTTAAAACAAAAAAGTCAAGGCATACTAGATCTATTTTTTTTTTTTTTACAAGAAATTACAAATAATTGCAAAGCTTTATTATTTTAATCAGTTTGACGCGTTAAACGCTCGAGTTAACAGTGCAAAGTGGTATTTTGTCAAAAAAATAGTTTTAAACAATGCCTTTATAAAGAGATGAAATTTATCTCATCGGTTTTGAAAAAAGTCAATTAACTGGGAGTAAACTTCCATCAATAGGGGATTGTCTCAGAGTTATATTTTATAATTTAAGAACTGTGAAATTAAAAATTAAAGACAGTGTACGACTGGTGGTAGAGTGTTTTACTTTTTGGGAAAAAGCTCGGATTCTTACTATGGCAATTCAAAATTAACTCGCTTGTACGAGGAGTGGAGAGAAATGAATAGACGGAAAAGCAGAACATCCGAAATTTATAAGAAAAAGAGAGAAGCATGGAAAGATGCACTCGATGATTTGTTTGACATCGCACATCCCGATGCACTTAAGTTAATGAAAATCGAGGAGGATAAATTGTTTTTGTTGAAACAGAGACAAAAAGGACGAGAAGGTTGCATGGTGGGAGTGGATGCAAAATTAAAGAAAACTGAAGAAAGATGTGAAACCCGGAAGCAGCAGGAGGAAACTAAAAGAAAAATGTATCAAGAGGCTCCTTCAACATCAAACGGTAATTTTTGTAGTAATTAACTTTTTTTTATAAATCTGTGAAACTTTTACAAACCCAGCAAAGTCTTCTATTACCCTGCAATGGGTTTAATATACTAAAATCATTATTTCCACCTAAAATATTTAAAAAATTGTTGATTTTTTTTAAATTCATACAAAAAAAATTATAGGATTTACTACTTATATAACAAGTTCAGATGAGTCAGAAAACGGTGAATCTACGGAAGCTAATGATCATATAATAGACCCAATGACCACGAGTTGTCCTGATACTTTGAATAGTTCACAAAAACAAAATACTTTAAACACAAAAAGGCCATCTAAAGAAATTTTATCGCCCAGACTTGCTGCAGTTTTAGATAAATTAAAATAAAGCTCTAGAGATACTGTTCACATGCTTATTGCAGTTTTGGATGCAGTTGGATTCATCAGAGTATGTTATTAACCGCACGTTTATACATCAGCAAAGGGATGCATTCAGAAAAGCAAATAGTACTCGAATCGGGTTAAAACTTCAATCCAATACTCAGCCGCTAACGATACACTGGGATACAAATCTGTTATCTGGCATATCAGGAAAAAACGAAGACCGACTGTCAATAATTGCAACCGCTCCCGATTTTGAACAAATAATTAATATTCCTGATATACCGGCTGGAACTGGCGTTGAAATAGCATCTGCAGTATATGATTCATTAGAAGAGTATAAAGTTTTGGATAGAATCGAGGCATTTGTCTTTGACACAACCGCCTCAAACACTGGCAAATTTAAAGGGGCCTGCAATATATTAGAAAAAAAAATACGTAGAGACATTTTGTTCCTAGGATGCAGACACCATGTGTTTGAAATAATTTTAGCAGCTTTTTTTAATGAAACAAAAATTTGTTCTTCGACTGGCCCAGAAGTCGGCTTATTTAAAAAATTCAAAAAACAATGGTCGAACGTAAAAAAGGATGAGTATATGACGGGATTAGCAATACCTCGAATAAAAGAAATAGTAGGTGATGATTGCGCTAAAATTTTAGATTTTGCAAATATAAAAGTTAAAGAGGACTTTCCACGAAATGACTACAAAGAGTTCCTGGAATTGACTATAATATTTCTGGGTGGAAGTCCTCCTAGTGGCATAAAATTTTTTAAACCCGGTGCTCTTTATTTAGCTAGATGGATGGCTAAGGGAATATATTGCCTTAAGATATTGATGTTTCGCAATCAATTCCCAGAAATCACAGAATTGGAAATAAATGGTCTAGTTGAAGTTGCAGGTTTTGTTATAAAGTGCTATGCATTTTTCTGGTTCAATTCAGATAAAGCGGAGCAAGCTCCCTTAAAGGACATATTATTTTTGAGAAATTTACAAGATTATAAAAAAATAAATGCACAAATTGCTGACAGAGCCATAACAAAGTTTATTAATCATCTATATTAGCTTAATGAAGAATGCGTAGCATTCGATGATAGAATAGACTAGAATAGAATAGAAACAAAAAACAAAATGGCTAAAAAAATTTTAACTTTTATGGAAGAAGAAAACCTTGAGGAAGAAGAAATTTTGAAAAAGTTTTTAATTAAAAAAGTAAATCTTAATACTTTCTTCGCTAAAGATAATTCAACAATTTTGATTGAACTTGTATCCAAAAATACGAAAAGTGTTTTGAAGAGATTCCAAATTTCAATGGATTTTTTACAAAAAGACCCAAGTAGCTGGAAAGATTGTGAAGATTATAGAAAACGAAAATTTATTATTCAAAAACTAAAGGTTGTTAATGACTGCGCCGAACGAGGTATTAAGCTTGTTGAAGATTATCATGAGAAGATCACAAAAGATGAACAGCAGCGACAATGTTTATTCAAAGTAAGTTATATTTAAATTTAACTAATTTACATTTAAATAATTATTGTGTTTCTTTTTAGGTTGTTCAAAACTATCGACAACAATATACGAAGCATGCGAATTTAAATAATTTAAGAAATGATTACATTTAATCAAACTTACCGAAAAAGACCTTTCAAGTTGCCTTACTTTTTATATTAAAAACATATTTTTATTCCAATTAAAATATACTGCTTTTGCTTCTATACGAAAAACATTCACATAAATATATATTTTTAAATATGGGTTTTAAAATTTCAGTTTTTCGTTTTTAGAAATAATATTTTACACTTTTTTTAAATATTGGATTTATAGCTAATTTAAGCAAATGTGTAGTTTTGACCCCCGTAGCAAAAAAGGGTTAGATTTACTCATAATATTTCAGAATACTTTTAAAAATATCTAAAACATCCAGTTTCTGAACAATTTAAATGAATATACTTAAAAAAACGATATTTTTAGATCAATTATAGTTAAATATACAGAATTTTCCAAAATTTGAACTTTGACCTCAAAGGTGCTCGGGATAGAGTTATCCGATTTGGCTCAAATTTTCAGCAAGTAAGTTTTAGACCAAGTGGCAAAAGAATCTTCACATTTTTTTTTTTAAATTCTGGAAAAAAAATTTTCCCATATACTTCATTGTCGCCATAATGTACATGTATAACGGACATTGTACATATTAAACTAATTTGAAGAGCCGCGGAAAAATGGACGGGATCGGACCAATGTGCGTGGCACCAACCACACAAACTAAATATTTAATATCATATATCTAGAGTACTGTTACAGAGAAAGCCTTGGGACTTTGTCTGAGTTCATAAGATATTAATAGTTGCCCAGAAAATGGGCGTGAAACCTCCTATACAAAAAATATTGAGTACTATGAAATGACATTCATTAAACTTTTGACAAGTACATTAATTACCTACTAGCAGATTACAGCCCTCAAAATTCGAGTGCAAATTCTAGGAAATTTTATTTTTTCATAAAATAAATACCCTAAAGGTATGCTAATCAATTATAGCCAATTCACAAATCACCACAAAAAAACAAACTTATTTTTATTAAAACCACATAAACGAATTTAATAACCACACACATAGCATTGTATAATTTTATGTATGTGATAGTAGCAACTTTAACTGCAATTTTGTCAAAATAAAGGGAAAAATTTAAAAATCTGTAAATCTGCAAAACGGCTAAAAAGAAATACCTTTCAAATAATATACGTTTGGTCAAAATCGGGATAAAACGGTAGAACAAAACATCGATCACAAGAAATCGCCTATCCTATTAATATTATAGATGTGAGTTGTCGTGGAAAATATGGGCGGAATCACCAAAATCAAAAATAGCCATAATCAAAAATCACAAAAACAAAAATCGCTGAAATCAAAAATCGCCATAATCAAAAATCGGAAATCACCAAATTAAAAACGACAAGAAACAAAAATTGCTAAAATCAAAAATAGCAAGAAAAAAAAAATAAAAATCACCAAACTCAAAAATCGCCAAAATCTAAAATCGCGAATAACAAAAATAACCAAAATAAAAAAAATCGCTTTAGCCAAATGTTGCCAAAACCGAAAAACAACTAAACCGATAAGCGCGAATAAGAAAAATCGCCAAATTCAAAAATCACTAAAATCAAAAATCACACAAACACAAATTGCAGAAGCCAAAAATCGTCAAAATGAAAAGTCGGAAATCGCCAAAATCAAAAAAAAAAAAAAAAAAATCGCCGAAATCAAAAATAGCAAAAATAAAAAAATAAAAATCGCCAAATCTAAAATCGCGAATAATACAAATCGCCAAAATAAAAAATCGCTTAAACTAAAAATTGCCAAAACCGGAAAGCTCGAATAGCAAAAATCGCCAAATCAAAAATCGCTTAAGCCAAAAATTTTTAAAACTGAAAATCACGAAAAAAGAAACAAAAAACGCCAAGAGTCGAAAACCTTCATAAACGAAAAGTGCTAGTAACAAAATTCGCCAAAATCAAAATACTTAAAAAATCAAAAATCTTAAAAAACAATAATCGCCAAATTCAAAAATCGACAAAAATCAAAAATATTCAAAATCAAAAATCCCAAAAATAAAAAGCTGCTAAATCGAAAGTCGTCAAAATTAAATAAAATAGTTAACTACAAAGTGCAATCCCAGTTTGTTATTTTGTTGCGATGGGTGTAACTAAGTTCATAGGGTTACAGACAGTTTGGAATATATGTTAAAAATGGAGCCTGAAACTACAAGATGAACAGATGATTTAGGCGATTTATAGTTTTAGTTTTTCAAAATAATTATATTTAAATATTATAAAAAAGAGAAAACCGCTTTATTGAAGCAGTTAATCTAGAAATAGAATTGAGTTAATGCTAATGATGTTGAAAATGCCAAAAACGCACATTTTAAAAACAATCAAATTTTTAAGAAATTTACAAATGGAAACAAAAGAATATCATCTTCTTCAGAAGAGATAAAAGTTCTATAAAAGAACAATAGATTTTCTGAATCAAATTCTTTAATTGTTCAATTAGTTGAAATTAAATTGAAACATATGAAAAATATCCAAGACTGGATATTGTATCAAGGGGCTACGCAAGTAAGCGTCGAGTGGTCCTTTTCAGCCTTGAAATTCATTTCGTCGCCACTAGGAACAAACTTTTTATACCCTATACCACTATGTGGTTTGGGTATAATGACTTTGTGCTGCTGTTTGTAACTACCAAAAATATTTGACCTAGACCCATCTTTTATTATACCGATCGAATCAGAATCACTTTCTGATTCGATTTAACGATGTCCGTCCGTCCGTCCGTCCGTCCGTCTGTGTGTCCATGTAAAGCTTGTAATCAAACTGCAGGGCGCAAATATGAATATATTTTGATGAAATCTGGTATATAAGCTTTTGTTGGCCATGGGATGAACGCTATTGAAATTGGTGAGAATCGGTCTATGTTCAGGCCTAGCCCCCATACAAATGACCCCTATGAAATCAACATAAATTGCCATAGGATCCAAATTATCATATGAATCTTGGTCAAATTGGGTTTGCATGTGTATATTACATCCATTAATCAGTACTCCAAAAATGATCCCTATGGGACAACTCTTAGTCATAGGCCCCATATAGAGCTGCTTCCCGATCTTCACTTAAATCTATTAAAAAAACAAAAATATTGCACGGATTCCTTTCAAATTTTGTTTGTATATATTTTTACAAAATACAAGAGACTTTACCAAACATGGTCAGGATCTGTCCATTTTTGGGCCTAGTCCCCATATAGATATAGCATCCGATATGAACTTTTTCATATCTGCAGCCGAAAAAATTAAAAAAAATCCTACTCAAATTTGGTTTATGTTTATTTTCTATATCCAGTTAGTTGGGCCTTAGAGATAGGGTCTCTAAACGCATGATATAGCGTATCGTATAGTCGGTCTATACCGACTATAATTTTCTTACTTGTTTTACATATAAATATATTTTCTTATTAATAAAACATTTGTATTTTTTTTTAATTTTGAACTCGAACATTAACTTTTATTTTGATTAGCCCGAACTCGAACCTGAATCCATTTTTCAGCGTTTCAGTCCCTGATTTATATGGAACGAACGGAATTCAGAATTCATTAAAAATTGGTACCTCTAATGTTTCAAATGTGCTAATGCATTTAAAAACATTTGATCTTGAGCCTGAACAATTTCAAACTCAATCGTTTCTCACTCCAGGAATAAATAATCCAAAATATAGACCCTGACTTTTTTAGTTTCCGAATTAAACCGCGCAAAAGTGCAAACATCATTAAAAACTCACAAAGGAGGTCAACATTTTAAAGATTATCTTTAAAAGTTGTGGTGTCGTTTCGAAGATATTAAACTCACCTTAAATTTACAACAAGAGAATTTTTTTTTTTTGTAAATGTTAAAAGTCATAATCGTGAAATATTCAATTTCAGAGAAAATATTTAAAATATGTTTTCCACAGTTGTGCTTAATTTAAATTAAAATTCAAAGACAGACGCAAAATTAAGAACCAAAAATTAAATTTGAATTTTTTATTTAAATTTTATGTGTTTTAAATAACAAAATTTACGTTAATTGAGTAAACGAAATGTTTAACCAAATAAAAAAAGAATTCAAATCAAATTAAAAAAAAAAAAAATTTCATATAATTTTACTGTTTTATTTATAAATCAGAAATCAATAAAAACTCACTCATGAAATTTAGCCTAAATGTAGACTAATTTTCAAAATTTCAAATGATAATGAACTTTGACCTTTCACAAATAAAATGTTTAGCATGTTTAAGTCATTGTAAAGAATGTTTCACTTCCTCTTAACTAAGACCTCAATTAGAGTCATAGGTGAACAATTGTTCTATACTACTTTATTGAGTTTTTTAAAATAAATTTTTACATTCGCATCGCCACAGTGCAGGAACTGTTAGAGGTCCAAAATTTTGTTATGAAATTCAAATGTGAAATGGCCGAAAAAGCTTATTTTCTTCGTTGGTTATGACTAGAAGAACTCATATATGTATGAAATATGAATAAAATAATGGAAAGATAAATAGATGTTTTAATTTCCAAATTGATAAACTCCACTTTCTGATTTTTAAAAATTTTAATATCAACCAATGTATCTAATAATAAGAAATAACATTATTAACGCGTCTTTATTATAACAGGTTTTTTTTCTAATATAAGCAGTTAACCGTCAATAAAACGCTTTGACATTAAAGTTCTCATAAATCAAAAAGTGGAATTAAGCGATTTGTTAATTAAAATTTGTATTTCTATTATTTTAATTCATCTTCTTGTCCGAATTGCCTAATGGAGCAACAAATTAAAAAATTATTTAATTTATTACTAATCGCTTATAAATTAGTTTTTAAGATTAATGGTGCTGAACATTGAGAAAAAAAAAAACCAAAAGCTTTAGAGGGTTAACAGAGAATAATAAAATGATTGAAATAAAAAAAAATCGTATAAAACAAAAATAAACAAGTTATGTGAAATTAATTGAAATATGGTAAGTTGATTAGAGTGGCATTATGAAATAATATATAATCAAATATTTAAGAGCTTGGGAATGAGATGAAGATGATGAACTTTTTTGTCATGGTTTCTTCAGCTGCTATAAAATGAAAATGTGTTTTTAATAATTTCCGCTAAACAACAACTACTGAAATATATATTTCAAGTTAATAATGATTAATGTCATAGATGAAATTTGTACAACAAAGTTAAGTTTAATATACAATTAAGTCTAGCAATTTTGCCTAATAAGCGGATATAAACCTTTATGATACAAAAGAAACAAAAAAGAAAGTTATAATCGATCTCGACCGAATATACGATACCATATAAATGGTGTTTTTTCAAGGCCGATGGAACTTGAAATTGTTAAAAGGAAATAAGAAAAAACAAGTAGGAAAATTATAGTCAGTCTAGATCGACTATACGATACCCTATACTATGCGTTTAGAAACCCTATCTCTTAGGCCCAACTAACTGGACATTGAAGATAAGCAAAAACCAAATTTGAGTGGGATTTTTATTAATTTTTTTGGCTGCAGATATGAAAAAGTTCGTATCGGATGCTATATCTATAAAGGGACTAGGTCCAAAAATGGACCGATCCTGATCATGTTTGGTAAAGTCTCTTGTATGTTGCAAAAATATGTACAAACAAAATTTGAGAAGAATCAGTGCAATATTTTTGTTTTTTAATTGATTTAAGTGAAGATCGGGAAGCAGCTCTATATGGGGTCAAAGGGATCATTTTTGGACTACTCATTAGTGGATGTAATGAACGCATACAAACCCAATTTGAGTAAGATCTATATGACAATTTGGATCTTATGGCAATTTATGTCGATTTCATATGGGTAATTTGTATGGGGGCTAGGTCTGAACATGGACCGATTCTCACCAATGTCAATAGCGTTCATCCCATGGCCGATGAAAGCTTATATACCAAATTTCATCAAAATGTATTCATATTTGCGACCTGCAGTTTGATTACAAGCTTTACATGGACACACAGACGGACGGACGGACGGACAGACGGACGGACGGACATTGTTAAATCAACTCAGAAAGTGATTCTGATTCGATCGGTATAATTAAAGATGGGTCTAGGTCAAATATTTTTGGTTGTTACAAACAGCAGCACAAAGTCATTATACCCAAACCACATAGTGGTATAGGGTATAAAAACAAGTAGGAAAATTATAGTCAGTCTAGATCGACTATACGATACCCTATACTATGCGTTTAGAGATTCTATCTCTTATGTCCAACTAATTAGATATAGGAAATAAGCATAAACCAAATTTGAGTGGCATTGTCATTATTTACTTTACCTGCGGATATGAAAAAGTTCATTTTGGATGCTATATTTATATCGGGACTAGGTCGAAGAGTGGACCGATCCTGTACATATTTTGTAAGGTCACTTATTTTTTGCAAAAACATATACAAACAAAGTTTGAGAAATATCTGTGCAATATTTTTTTTTTGATAGATTTATGATAGTTTTATGACTAAGAATTATCCTATAGGGGTTATTTTTCGACTACTGATAAATGGATGTAATAAACATACGCAAGCCCAATTTGACCAAGATCTATAATTTGGATATTCTGCCATAATTTTTTTTTTCAAAAATACATAATAAACTAAATTTGGGAAAAATCTTTACAATATTTTTGTGTTTTGTTAGATGTAAGTGGAAATCGGGAAACGGTTTTCTATGGGAACTATGCCAAAGAATGGTTCTACAGCGTTTATTTTTCGCACATTTATTTATGGGTGTAATAAATATATACGTAAAAAATTTGACACAGATCTTTGTGATATTATGGAACTTATGAAAACTTATTCTTAACCACACTGCTCGTAGGCCAGACTTTAGGTGTGTGTGTTAAAGCACATGACTAAATAGTGCAAGTACGAGTGTATGTGAGATAGACGCAGGTCCAAACCTCACAGCTGCCCTAAGTAGACAAATTTCATATAGAAACAATCTATTCAATTAAAACATAAGAATTTATCAAAATATTCAACAAATCGCTAATGAAGGCTGAAATGCCAAATCCGGTCCAATTAAGAAAACATTGTAGTTATAAATTTTTAGAAATATATGCTTTCTTTCGCTCTAACATGCACCATTGAAATTAAATCTTAAGGATTAATTCCATAGATTAATAAATAAATAAGTAAATAAAAAACCAAAAATGAAGTCCATCTCGTAGAGGTAATTGGTAGGGGCGCAAGTGTAGACATTCACTATTCTATGACCGACAAAAGCTTGTATATCGAAATTTATTTATATTTACGACCTGTGGCTTGATTACAAGATTTAATTGGACAGACAGACAGATGGATGAACATACGGAAAGTAATTCTGAATTGATCGATATAATTAAATTCGGGTCTAGGCCAAGTATTTTTGGTAGTTACAAACATCATTACAAACTCATCATACCCTGACCTTATATTAGTATAGGGTATAAAAAAACACTGTTTAACCTCAAACCCTCTTGATTGATATAAATCTAGGCTAAGTTAAAATAGGAAAAAAAAAGAAATTAATGACAATTTTCCTATTAACTTCTAACACACCATATATTAATAATAAACAAATAAAAAGAAAACAAACACTAGAAATAAACACACAAAAAATAATTAATAAATATTATTGCACGCAAAGTTCTTTTTCATACACTATTGTATAGCAGTGACGACCATAAAATATAATAAACAAAATACAACAACAATTTGTACTCAATAGCAACAATATAAAAATAAATAAAAAAGGAAAGAAATAAGTGAAGAAAACTAAATTGGATAACACTTATAAAAGGTACCACCTCCCTGTTCTCCGCCCAAAAAAAAAAAAAGAAATGAAAAACAAAGCACTTCTGTTGAGTAACTTACGTATTTGAAATAGGGTGCATTATATCTGATTTTATCTTTCAGTGGTAGTCATTAATAATGTGACCGAATAAAATCTTACTAATTGTATACATAACAATGAAATTGCGTCCTTCTAGACCGTTTTCGCGAAAACTTTACTAATTTTTATTGCAAAAAGCCATAAATTCATTCGGAGTGCAAAAGGAAACTGAAAAACAATTTAATAACTGAAGCTTAAGCCCCAACCGAAATATTATATATAAAAACAAAAATAAAACCTGCGGCCACAACTCAACTAAATTGAATTGATATTTATGCTTCAAAAACACACCGCCAAACCTCAAAAATATTACTTGTTATCAAATTGATGTTTAAGTGCTTGTATCTAACAAGAAGTTGAGGTGTGGTATTTGGGAGGAATAAAGCTCGTATATACGCTTTTTGATACGCATCTGTAGTCTACAAATGCTCTGATTGTGTTAAAGTCCAGAGTGTTTTTCTAGTAATTTTTCTTAACTTCATATACAGTTATATCACTTGACCTTAATAAATATTGGAAGATGATTTTTGAAAAATAATAAACTGGTGTACATACAAACATAAGGATGATATATTAAGAGGAAAATATAACGGTAATATTTTTAAGGGGGGTGAATTTTATTTAATTTCCTCTATCTAATTATCCCTTTTCTTTTCAAAGTTTATCAAATTCATTGCAGTTAGAAGCTGTCTTAAACCTGTATGATGTAAGTACTACATAAAAGAAGCATAAGATATAAACTAGCAGTGCCCAGCACTCGAAATTCAAGTGCAGATTTTAGGATATTTTATTTTTTCATTCAATTTTTTTCTTTCAATGTTCCTTTTAGTCTACATACTTATATATTCAAAATTATGAATATTATAAAAAATTCATTAAATTGCACATTTTGAAATAAAATTCATTAAATTTCATTATAAATATTTATTGAACAAACAGAAAATATATAAATGGGGTTGTTTATTAATAATTTTATAAGAGCCTAAAGGTATACACAGCATTGTAAAGTTTTTTTATTTGAAGCAACAATTTAGCTTTACGCGCACAGTGGAGTTTAATTCTGCTAACTCGTAATTTTAAAACATTTTTTTTAATGTGCAAACATCTATACGCGCAGGGGGGTAAATTTCTATTTCACAATACAATCTCAAAAACAGCGTAACTCATATCGGTGCGAGCTGAAGCAGATAACGCTGTGTGACTTATGATTGTATTGGTGAAAAAATTATGATATGTTATTTTCTAAACATTTTCCAATTGTCTTTCAAAAAACATCAATTGTATTTCAGAAACCATCAATATAATTTCAGAAAACATCATTTGAATTTCAGAAAACATAAATAGAATTTCAGAAAACATCAATATAATTTCAGAAAACATCATTTGAATTTCAGAAAACATAAATAGAATTTCAGAAAACATCAATATAATTTCAGAAAACATCATTCGAGTTTCAGAAACCATCAATATAATTTCAGAAAACATCATTTGAAATTCAGAAAACATAAATAGAATTTCAGAAAACATCAACATAATTTCAGAAAATATCATTTGAATTTCAGAAAACATAAATAGAATTTCAGAAAACATCAATATAATTTCAGAAAACATCACTTGAATTTCAGAAAACATAAATAGAATTTCAGAAAACATCAATATAATTTCAGAAAACATCATTCGAGTTTCAGAAAACATCAATTGAATTTCAGAAAACATCAATAGAATTTCAGAAAACATCAATTTTATTTCAGAAAACATCAATTGTATTTCAGAAAACATCATTTGAATTTCAGAAAATATAAATAGAATTTCAGAAAACATCAATAGAGTTTCAGAAAACATCAATTGTATTTCAGAAAACATCAATTGTATTTCAGAAAACATCCATTGAATTTCAGAAAACATAATTAGAATTTCAGAAAACATCATTCGAGTTTCAGAAAACATCATTTGAATTTCAGAAAACATAAATAGAATTTCAGAAAACATCAATATAATTTCAGAAAACATCATTCGAGTTTCAGAAAACATCAATTGAATTTCAGAAAACATCAATAGAATTTCAGAAAACATCAATTGTATTTCAGAAAACATCAATTGTATTTCAGAAAACATCAATTGTATTTCAGAAAACATCAATTGAATTTCAGAAAACATAAATAGAATTTCAGAAAACATCATTCGAGTTTCAGAAAACATCATTTGAATTTCAGAAAACATAAATAGAATTTCAGAAAACATCAATATAATTTCAGAAAACATCATTCGAGTTTCAGAAAACATCAATTGAATTTCAGAAAACATCAATAGAATTTCAGAAAACATCAATTGTATTTCAGAAAACATCAATTGTATTTCAGAAAACATCAATTGTATTTCAGAAAACATCAATTGAATTTCAGAAAACATAAATAGAATTTCAGAAAACATCATTCGAGTTTCAGAAAACATCATTTGAATTTCAGAAAACATAAATAGAATTTCAGAAAACATCAATATAATTTCAGAAAACATCATTCGAGTTTCAGAAAACATCAATTGAATTTCAGAAAACATCAATTGTATTTCAGTAAACTTCAATTGTATTTCAGAAAACATCATTTGAATTTCAGAAAATATAAATAGAATTTCAGAAAACATCAATAGAATTTCAGAAAACATCAATTGTATTTCAGAAAACATCAATTGTATTTCAGAAAACATCAATTGAATTTCAGAAAACATAAATAGAATTTCAGAAAACATCATTCGAGTTTCAGAAATCATCACTTGAATTTCAGAAAACATAAATAGAATTTCAGAAAACATCAATATAATTTCAGAAAACATCATTCGAGTTTCAGAAAACATCAATTGAATTTCAGAAAACATCAATTGTATTTCAGTAAACTTCAATTGTATTTCAGAAAACATCATTTGAATTTCAGAAAATATAAATAGAATTTCAGAAAACATCAATAGAATTTCAGAAAACATCAATTGTATTTCAGAAAACATCAATTGTATTTCAGAAAACATCAATTGAATTTCAGAAAACATAAATAGAATTTCAGAAAACATCATTCGAGTTTCAGAAATCATCACTTGAATTTCAGAAAACATAAATAGAATTTCAGAAAACATCAATATAATTTCAGAAAACATCATTCGAGTTTCAGAAAACATCAATTGAATTTCAGAAAACATCAATAGAATTTCAGAAAACATCAATTGTATTTCAGAAAACATCAATTGTATTTCAGAAAACATCAATTGAATTTCAGAAAACATAATTAGAATTTCAGAAAACATCATTCGAGTTTCAGAAAACATCATTTGAATTTCAGAAAACATAAATAGAATTTCAGAAAACATCAATTGTATTTCAGAAAACATCAATTGAATTTCAGAAAACATCAATTGAATTTCAGAAAACATAAATTGTATTTCAGAAAACATCAATTGTATTTCAGAAAACATCAATTGTATTTCAGAAAACATCAATTGAATTTCAGAAAACATAAATAGAATTTCAGAAAACATCATTCGAGTTTCAGAAAACATCATTTGAATTTCAGAAAACATAAATAGAATTTCAGAAAACATCAATATAATTTCAGAAAACATCATTCGAGTTTCAGAAAACATCAATTGAATTTCAGAAAACATCAATAGAATTTCAGAAAACATCAATTGTATTTCAGTAAACATCAATTGTATTTCAGAAAACATCATTTGAATTTCAGAAAATATAAATAGAATTTCAGAAAACATCAATAGAATTTCAGAAAACATCAATTGTATTTCAGAAAACATCAATTGTATTTCAGAAAACATCAATTGAATTTCAGAAAACATAAATAGAATTTCAGAAAACATCATTCGAGTTTCAGAAATCATCATTTGAATTTCAGAAAACATAAATAGAATTTCAGAAAACATCAACATAATTTCAGAAAACATCATTCGAGTTTCAGAAAACATCAATTGAATTTCAGAAAACATCAATAGAATTTCAGAAAACATCAATTGTATTTCAGAAAACATCAATTGTGTTTCAGAAAACATCATTTGAATTTCAGAAAATATAAATAGAATTTCAGAAAACATCAATAGAATTTCAGAAAACATCAATTGTATTTCAGAAAACATCAATTGTATTTCAGAAAACATCAATTGAATTTCAGAAAACATCAATTGTATTTCAGAAAACATCAATTGTATTTCAGAAAACATCATTTGAATTTCAGAAAACATAAATAGAATTTCAGAAAACATCAATTGTATTTCAGAAAACATCATTCGAGTTTCAGAAAACATCAATTGAATTTCAGAAAACATCAATAGAATTTCAGAAAACATCAATTGTATTTCAGAAAACATCAATTGAATTTCAGAAAACATAAATAGAATTTCAGAAAACATCATTCGAGTTTCAGAAAACATCATTTGAATTTCAGAAAACATAAATAGAATTTCAGAAAACATCAATATAATTTCAGAAAACATCATTCGAGTTTCAGAAAACATCAATTGAATTTCAGAAAACATCAATTGTATTTCAGTAAACTTCAATTGTATTTCAGAAAACATCATTTGAATTTCAGAAAATATAAATAGAATTTCAGAAAACATCAATAGAATTTCAGAAAACATCAATTGTATTTCAGAAAACATCAATTGTATTTCAGAAAACATCAATTGAATTTCAGAAAACATAAATAGAATTTCAGAAAACATCATTCGAGTTTCAGAAATCATCACTTGAATTTCAGAAAACATAAATAGAATTTCAGAAAACATCAATATAATTTCAGAAAACATCATTCGAGTTTCAGAAAACATCAATTGAATTTCAGAAAACATCAATTGTATTTCAGTAAACTTCAATTGTATTTCAGAAAACATCATTTGAATTTCAGAAAATATAAATAGAATTTCAGAAAACATCAATAGAATTTCAGAAAACATCAATTGTATTTCAGAAAACATCAATTGTATTTCAGAAAACATCAATTGAATTTCAGAAAACATAAATAGAATTTCAGAAAACATCATTCGAGTTTCAGAAATCATCACTTGAATTTCAGAAAACATAAATAGAATTTCAGAAAACATCAATATAATTTCAGAAAACATCATTCGAGTTTCAGAAAACATCAATTGAATTTCAGAAAACATCAATAGAATTTCAGAAAACATCAATTGTATTTCAGAAAACATCAATTGTATTTCAGAAAACATCAATTGAATTTCAGAAAACATAATTAGAATTTCAGAAAACATCATTCGAGTTTCAGAAAACATCATTTGAATTTCAGAAAACATAAATAGAATTTCAGAAAACATCATTCGAGTTTCAGAAAACATCAATTGAATTTCAGAAAACATCAATAGAATTTCAGAAAACATCAATTGTATTTCAGAAAACATCAATTGTATTTCAGAAAACATCAATTGTATTTCAGAAAACATCAATTGAATTTCAGAAAACATAAATAGAATTTCAGAAAACATCATTCGAGTTTCAGAAAACATCATTTGAATTTCAGAAAACATAAATAGAATTTCAGAAAACATCAATATAATTTCAGAAAACATCATTCGAGTTTCAGAAAACATCAATTGAATTTCAGAAAACATCAATAGAATTTCAGAAAACATCAATTGTATTTCAGTAAACATCAATTGTATTTCAGAAAACATCATTTGAATTTCAGAAAATATAAATAGAATTTCAGAAAACATCAATAGAATTTCAGAAAACATCAATTGTATTTCAGAAAACATCAATTGTATTTCAGAAAACATCAATTGAATTTCAGAAAACATAAATAGAATTTCAGAAAACATCATTCGAGTTTCAGAAATCATCATTTGAATTTCAGAAAACATAAATAGAATTTCAGAAAACATCAACATAATTTCAGAAAACATCATTCGAGTTTCAGAAAACATCAATTGAATTTCAGAAAACATCAATAGAATTTCAGAAAACATCAATTGTATTTCAGAAAACATCAATTGTGTTTCAGAAAACATCATTTGAATTTCAGAAAATATAAATAGAATTTCAGAAAACATCAATAGAATTTCAGAAAACATCAATTGTATTTCAGAAAACATCAATTGTATTTCAGAAAACATCAATTGAATTTCAGAAAACATCAATTGTATTTCAGAAAACATCAATTGTATTTCAGAAAACATCATTTGAATTTCAGAAAACATAAATAGAATTTCAGAAAACATCAATAGAATTTCAGAAAACATCATTCGAGTTTCAGAAAACATCATTTGAATTTCAGAAAACATAAATAGAATTTCAGAAGACATCATTCGAGTTTCAGAAAACATCATTTGAATTTCAGAAAACATAAATAGAATTTCAGAAAACATCAATATAATTTCAGAAAACATCATTCGAGTTTCAGAAAACATCAATTGAATTTCAGAAAACATCAATAGAATTTCAGAAAACATCAATTGTATTTCAGAAAACATCAAATGTATTTCAGAAAACATCATTTGAATTTCAGAAAATATAAATAGAATTTCAGAAAACATCAATAGAATTTCAGAAAACATCAATTGTATTTCAGAAAACATCAGTTGTATTTCAGAAAACATCAATTGAATTTCAGAAAACATCATTCAAGTTTCAGAAAACATCATTTGAATTTCAGAAAACATAAATAGAATTATAAAAACATAATAGAATTATAAAATCAATTGTATTTCAGAAAACATCAATTGAATTTCAGAAAACATAAATAGAATTTCAGAAAACATCATTCGAGTTTCAGAAAACATCATTTGAATTTCAGAAAACATAAATAGAATTTCAGAAAACATCAATATAATTTCAGAAAACATCATTCGAGTTTCAGAAAACATCAATTGAATTTCAGAAAACATCAATTGTATTTCAGTAAACTTCAATTGTATTTCAGAAAACATCATTTGAATTTCAGAAAATATAAATAGAATTTCAGAAAACATCAATAGAATTTCAGAAAACATCAATTGTATTTCAGAAAACATCAATTGTATTTCAGAAAACATCAATTGAATTTCAGAAAACATAAATAGAATTTCAGAAAACATCATTCGAGTTTCAGAAATCATCACTTGAATTTCAGAAAACATAAATAGAATTTCAGAAAACATCAATATAATTTCAGAAAACATCATTCGAGTTTCAGAAAACATCAATTGAATTTCAGAAAACATCAATTGTATTTCAGTAAACTTCAATTGTATTTCAGAAAACATCATTTGAATTTCAGAAAATATAAATAGAATTTCAGAAAACATCAATAGAATTTCAGAAAACATCAATTGTATTTCAGAAAACATCAATTGTATTTCAGAAAACATCAATTGAATTTCAGAAAACATAAATAGAATTTCAGAAAACATCATTCGAGTTTCAGAAATCATCACTTGAATTTCAGAAAACATAAATAGAATTTCAGAAAACATCAATATAATTTCAGAAAACATCATTCGAGTTTCAGAAAACATCAATTGAATTTCAGAAAACATCAATAGAATTTCAGAAAACATCAATTGTATTTCAGAAAACATCAATTGTATTTCAGAAAACATCAATTGAATTTCAGAAAACATAATTAGAATTTCAGAAAACATCATTCGAGTTTCAGAAAACATCATTTGAATTTCAGAAAACATAAATAGAATTTCAGAAAACATCATTCGAGTTTCAGAAAACATCAATTGAATTTCAGAAAACATCAATAGAATTTCAGAAAACATCAATTGTATTTCAGAAAACATCAATTGTATTTCAGAAAACATCAATTGTATTTCAGAAAACATCAATTGAATTTCAGAAAACATAAATAGAATTTCAGAAAACATCATTCGAGTTTCAGAAAACATCATTTGAATTTCAGAAAACATAAATAGAATTTCAGAAAACATCAATATAATTTCAGAAAACATCATTCGAGTTTCAGAAAACATCAATTGAATTTCAGAAAACATCAATAGAATTTCAGAAAACATCAATTGTATTTCAGTAAACATCAATTGTATTTCAGAAAACATCATTTGAATTTCAGAAAATATAAATAGAATTTCAGAAAACATCAATAGAATTTCAGAAAACATCAATTGTATTTCAGAAAACATCAATTGTATTTCAGAAAACATCAATTGAATTTCAGAAAACATAAATAGAATTTCAGAAAACATCATTCGAGTTTCAGAAATCATCATTTGAATTTCAGAAAACATAAATAGAATTTCAGAAAACATCAACATAATTTCAGAAAACATCATTCGAGTTTCAGAAAACATCAATTGAATTTCAGAAAACATCAATAGAATTTCAGAAAACATCAATTGTATTTCAGAAAACATCAATTGTGTTTCAGAAAACATCATTTGAATTTCAGAAAATATAAATAGAATTTCAGAAAACATCAATAGAATTTCAGAAAACATCAATTGTATTTCAGAAAACATCAATTGTATTTCAGAAAACATCAATTGAATTTCAGAAAACATCAATTGTATTTCAGAAAACATCAATTGTATTTCAGAAAACATCATTTGAATTTCAGAAAACATAAATAGAATTTCAGAAAACATCAATAGAATTTCAGAAAACATCATTCGAGTTTCAGAAAACATCATTTGAATTTCAGAAAACATAAATAGAATTTCAGAAGACATCATTCGAGTTTCAGAAAACATCATTTGAATTTCAGAAAACATAAATAGAATTTCAGAAAACATCAATATAATTTCAGAAAACATCATTCGAGTTTCAGAAAACATCAATTGAATTTCAGAAAACATCAATAGAATTTCAGAAAACATCAATTGTATTTCAGAAAACATCAAATGTATTTCAGAAAACATCATTTGAATTTCAGAAAATATAAATAGAATTTCAGAAAACATCAATAGAATTTCAGAAAACATCAATTGTATTTCAGAAAACATCAGTTGTATTTCAGAAAACATCAATTGAATTTCAGAAAACATCATTCAAGTTTCAGAAAACATCATTTGAATTTCAGAAAACATAAATAGAATTATAAAAACATAATAGAATTATAAAATCAATTGTATTTCAGAAAACATCAGTTGTATTTCAGAAAACATCAATTGAATTTCAGAAAACATCATTCGAATTTCAGAAAACATCAATTGAATTTCAGAAAACATCAATAGAATTTCAGAAAACATCAATTGTATTTCAGAAAACATCAAATGTATTTCAGAAAACATCATTTGAATTTCAGAAAACATAATTAGAATTTCAGAAAACATCAATAGAATTTCAAAAAGCATCATTTGAATTGCTGAAAACATTAATTGTATTTCAGAATACATCAATTGAATTTCAGAAAACATCAATTACATTTGAGAAAACATCAATTGAATTTCAGAAAACAGCATAATCGACTTATTTTTTATGCACTGGAAGTTATGATGTTGATGTTTTCTTTAATTATTATATGTTTACACATCTCCCTTGTGATCGGACTCACATGGTTTTTTATTTTTCTAATTGAGGGATATATGATATTAATATCATAGCACTGTTGACATCTCGTCATGCAATAATAGAGGACGAGATGTCAACAGTGCTAATAGTTTTTATGTAAACATTAAATATATTCCCCGATGATGACATTCGAAGAATGTCGAAATATTGAAAAATAAATTAAAATATTTTTATAATTAAAACGGACCTCGAGCTCGAGAATTTTTATTTATCATAAGAAAATAATATTATATTTTTATAAATAAATAATCATAAATATTAGAGCGACTTACTCTGTATGGAGAGAAAAAAAGTGAAAAAAAGTGCCCCCTAGAAATCTACCTTGGTTTGTTCTATAACGATTCACAAAATATTTCTGGTCTAGCGTTAACGTATTTCGAGCTGGACCGTTTTTAAAAAATGTGTATTTTTTAGTTTTTTGAGAATATTTTCATTTTTTCCAGATCATGGGTATGACATGATAGGTTTTTTCAAGACGCGTTTAACGGTATATAGAACATGTTCACGCATGTCCTAACTGTAATGATATTCAATAAAATATGCAATTTTTGATGGGTTTTGTATTAAAATTAGTCAATTAGAAAATCAAATAAACATATTTTTAAACATTATTGGATTGAAAATAACATTAGTTAAGATTTTTAGAATTCTCTAAAGCGGGCTTCTAAGGTCATTTGTTTTCAAAATAAATAAAAGACTATTTATTTATTATTCATCCGACGTTTCGTTGGAGCTTCCCAACATCCTCAGGGATAATTTTATTAATATATAGTCTTTTTTGTCAAATTTAATACATTTAATAAACAATATATTCTGTTTTACACTTAAAGGTTTTTTCCCTATCTTTTTACCTACATGTAAATATTTCCAAATGTTTTTTCACTTTTTAAAAAAAAATAAGTAAATTATATGTTGCAATACTTTCAGTAAAATCTCAAAAACTGTAGATATTAAATATATGTATAAATTTTTTTAATTGTAATGATGATAGTTTTTTAAATAAATAAAAAAAAAAAAATATTCTGTTTTACATACACAACATAAAACACAAAATTATTTTAAAGCAAATCTAGAAAATATATAAAAGTAAATATCACAGTAAAAATGTCTTAAACTAGTATCACAGCTGAAAGTTAGATATTAATTTATTTATTTTTCCTTAATGTTCGCGTTTTAACTAAAATCTGATGTCGTGGAAACAATGTGGTTAAACATAGGCAATATGGGTGTCAAAATTTTTCTTTTCTCAAGTACATTTAATTTCTGTGAAAAAAATGGAATTTTGCTAATTTAATACATTTTTCACGCTGCTCCGGAATAAATTTAAACAAGAGTGTGGAGTTTATTAAATTTAGAAGTGAATTTAGTTTCTAAATGACACCAGGATAAATTTCAGACCAAAAAAAAAAAAAAGCACGAGACGTTTTCTTTAATGCCATGACTTATTTGCGTTTAAAAAAAATTACATATTCCAACTACATATATTCTTATTGAAATTTAATTGATATTCCATCTTCCTCCAAATTGAAGTTTTGCTTAAAACTGGAAAATAAGCCTTATTCCATATTTCCAAAATCTCATTTATTATTTTAAAATAATTGAATAGGCCAATCTTTTTATTTTGTGCTCTCATAAAAAACAAATGCCCTATTATTGCGCACTGCCGTGGTAGTTTACTTTTATCTAATTTCTGAGCAGCAAAAAATTTTTGTAGCCATTTTTTGAAATGAAATTTGTTTTTAAAGTAATTAATTTATATTATTTTAATTTTTTTTAAACTGAAATGCTTCAAAATAAGTGCATGGTGCATAAATCAATTTTTTAAACTTTGGATGAAATAAACTTTATACAAGTAGAAAATAAATAAATTTATGTTATTTTCAATGTTGATTTGACTTTCTAATTAACTAATTTTAATACAAAACCCATTAAAAATTACATATGTTTTTGAATATCACAACAGTTAGGACATGCTTGGACATGTTCTATATGCCGTTGAACGCGTCTTGAAAAAACTTTTCACGTTGTACCCAAATTGGATATGTTGAGCTAGAAAAAAATTAAAATATTTTCAAAAAACTAAAAAATAGACCTTTTTTAAAAACGGTCCAGCACGGAATGGGTTAACGCTAGACCAGAAATCTTTTGGGAGTCGTTATAAAAAACCAAGTTAAATTTCTAGGGGGCACTTTTTTCACTTTTTTTCTCACAATACAATCACAAAAACAGCGTAACATGTGAGCTCTCATGTTACGCTGTGAGCCGTAAGACAAATTGGTGTTACTTATGATTGTACTGGTGAAAAATTATGATATAAAATTGTTTCAGCTAATTCAACAACCCTTTGCTGTAAAACGACAAAAATTTCACTATATAAACGTATAACATATACATAATTCAACAACCCCACAAGTATAACCAGAGTCCCTGCAGGCAGTTATTTGCTATAAGTGATACATAGATGGCGCTTTCTGTTTAATTTTAAAAAAGTGACATAAAAAAATCTTTAATTAGTAGATGTTTACACATCTCCCCTGTGATCGGACTCACATGATTTTTTTTTCTTTCATAGTATGACAGTTTTAATTTTGGGTATATGACTATTTTTTGTAGCAAGTGTATGCTTTAGTTTGTTATAGCTTCCTCTTCGGATGGTCTTTTACCAATTGTGTAATTTTTCGCAGCGTTCAATGTAACAGGACTGCTATTAACCTTTCCAAATTTACTGGTAAAAAGATTTTAAGCTTGTCATCTGCAGAGAACTTAATGAAGCAAATTAGCAAAAAGAAAGCATTCATTTATGTTTTTGTTTAAAAATTAAATAAAAGGGAGTAATAGAGTGTACAAAAAGCGGCCAACAAATGCGAAAAAAATTATTTTATAAATATAGCTTGACTTGTGGTTTCCCTACAAGACCACCAATGTAACCACAAATGTAAAAAAGAAATTAAACAACTCAATGCTTAAAGAACAAAAGAGACCGTTTGTGGAATTTGTTAAGTTATTTGGCGAAGATTTTACAACTTACAAAAAGGATGGTTTGAGTGATTTATCGTCCTGCACCAGGAACCCTACACATATAAAAAATATTAGTTGGATATCAGTTACCACTAGAAAAACTTATTAAGTTAATAAGAATTTTTGTAGTTATTATTAAATATTTGCAAATAGAACAGATTTTCTTTAGCAACTTCAGCAAATTAAAATTCTAAAACTAAAGTAACTTTAAAAATAAAATGAGCTGCGTAATAAAATATTGGAACCAAATGAATCAAATTCTGCTGTAAATACCAAAAGAATATAAAAATATATTTAGCCAGACCAAATTTTCGTTTTAGTTTCTAATTTTTTTTTTTTTTTTCAACAAAATAAATATTTTTAATATTTTGTAAGAATTTAATGCCGTTTTCTTTTCTGACAAAAAATGTCGCATTTTATTTGCACTTTTTTTCGAAAAGTGTATTTTTGTTATATATTCTAAACTAAGAGCAACCTTATCTTATACATCAATCCACAGGTCTCATAGATCTGTGTTCATAAAATGCAAAAAAAATTATTATTACCCTCTTTTAAGTCATAGGGTGAAGATATTCAAAAAGGGAACAATAGCGAAACATTCTCACACTATGACCTGAAAGAAGTCAATGGCTGCAATTTTTTGCGATTTACGAGTGCTCGACTTTAAGACCTTTCAATTGAAGTATAAAATAATGTTGCTCTTAATTCAGAATATAAAGAAAAATACACTTTTCGAAAAAAATGTAAATAAAGTGCGACATTTTTTGTCAGAAAAGAAACGGCATAAGTTTATAAATCAATGTGACAAGGTGTAAAAAAGTTCTATATTATTAAAAAAAAATATTATTCTAGTGTGTAAAAGGAATACCGAAGCCGATGACCTAAAAACGTTCTAAAGAGAACACATAACAATAAATGAATAAATACGATTATGACGGTGAGACTTTGATTTTGACAACAAGTCCTGTCTGACAACCCAAATTCAACACTTTGGTTCGTGACTGTGTTTACGTGACAAATGTTTGTAAGGATGCACGTAACCTGGAACCAGACACAATGCTACAAACGAATAATATCAAAAGCTTCGTGTTGCACTAGACCCATGAAATGTATAGCGGTTGCAATGACCAGATCACTAATGTATTCAAGATGTTTTCCACTACTTCTCATGGTCAGAATGCCTCGCAATGTATTGTAAGACAGTATTTATTCTAGTAAAGAAAGAAGAATTTACCATGAAAGATATCAAGCAATTCTACATGCATTCTACACAAGATAATTGGAAAATTATGATACATATACTTATTGGACTTGGAACAAAACTATATACACATGAAAGTAGTGATGATAAGTAGTGATAAACAATGCCTCTAAGGCACCACATTGTAATGAACTATTAACATTGAAATAAATAATATAAAGGATAAAAAAAATAAAAATATGTAGTAAAAATGCGTTCTCAGCTTTCGATTTTCTGACCTTTTCTCATTTTAAAGGACATATAATTTTTTTAAAACATTCTATATATTTTTTGAAACCAGTTTATGTCAAGATGGGTATTGAATGAAAGAGGATAATCTCCAGAATTGAAAATAATTTTTAGTTTTAATTTTTCAGGATGAAAAATTATCCTTCCATATCCTTGAGAATTTCCAATATATTTTTCTCAAGAAAATATATGTTGAAAACTTACTTACGACACACAAAAAAACATATTATTAGCCAATAAAAAAATTTTTTTGAAGTATAGGCATCAAGGTTAGCAAAATACCAGGGCTTGTATATGACTATATAAACGTGAAATTAGAGAACGTATATCGAAAAAATGTATACTCAGTTTTCCATTTTTGATCTTTTCTTCTTTTTATAGATTTCAAAATTCTACGAATATAACAAGTAAGAAAAATATAGTCGGTCTAGACCGACTATACGATACCCTATACCATGGTTTAGAGACCCTATCTCTTCGGTCCAACAAATTGGATATAGAAAATAAGCATAAACCATATTTGAGTGGCATTATTATTAATTTTTTTGGCTGCAGATATGAAGAAGTTCTTCATATCGGGTGCTATATTTATAGGGTCAAAAAATGGACCGATCCTGACCATGGTTGGTAAAGTCTCTTGTATTTTGCAAAAATATATACAAACCAAATTTGAGATGAATCAGTGCAATATTTTTGTTTTTTTTCAGAGATTTAATTGAAGATCGGGAGGGGCCTATGACTAACAGTTGTCCCATAGGGATCATTAATGGATGTAATAAATACATGCAAACCCAATTTAACTAAGATCTATACGACAATTTGAATCTTATGGCAATTTATGTCGATTTCATAGGGGTCATTTGTATGAGGGCTAGGTCTGAACATAGGCTGATTCTTACCAAATTTCAACAGCATTCATCCGATGGCCGACGAAACCTTACGTACCAAATTTAATCAAAATATATTCATATTTGCGACCTGCAGTTTGATTATAAGGTTTACATGGACACACAGACGGACGGACGGACGGACGGACATCGTTAAATCGACTCATAAAGTGATTCTAATTCGATCGGTATAATAAAAGATGGGTCTAGGTCAAATATTTTTGGTAGTTACAAACAGCAGCACAAAGTTATTATACCCAAACCACATAGTGGTATAGGGTATAAAAATTAATTTAAATATTTTCATCCACATGCCAATATGAGTTTCAAATTAAAAAGGACGATTTCTGGAAATGATAAAAATTTTGAAGAGTGTTAAATTTGGCTGTGCCGAATCTTTGATACTCTCCATATCGGTTTTACGTTTACATTAACCCATTTGGACACAAATATAAACTAGAAGAAAAATTTTGAAAATAACTTTATTTCAGTAACTATTAGAAGCTAATTAAACATTTTACAGTAAAAAATAAAAAAAAAATTAATCTTCGTTCTGGAAAAAAATGGCTGTCCTCAAATGGGGCCAATGGGCTCATGTGTGAAAGTTTTCAAAACATCCTTTTTCGATGCAGAGTGTTTTGATGCATTTTTTACATTGCCAACGGGCTTTATTGTGGCATACGGCGCATCGTAGTTGGCTTGTCAGCTTTTGAGGGAAGTGCTCAACATTATCTAGATTCATACCTGACACCCCTGATGAAGGCTTTCGCCGCCTACCATCAGCTTTTTCACTGTCTAAACATCTCAAGTAATTTCTGGCTATACTTCGGCGAAACTGGAGCTGGTCCATATTATCTCTGGCAGTCAACAGATGAAGACGCCAAGCATTAGCCACAGACAAATCTATGCATATATGTATGTACATATAACCCACCACCATTTTTGCCTCGTACAGCTGATCTGTATACTGCAACTGATTGGTCAGCTTGATCGACACCTCCCATGCCTTTGTTGTAGTTCTGAGAGACAAAAGGGATGTTCACGTCTACCTTATCTTTTCACCTTGCCCAGGGGGTAAACAAAATCGAAATTTGTACCCATGGTACATACGCTATTGTCAAGCCATCGCCCGAACAAAATTTGATTGGCTGTATCAAATCGGTAGTCAAATTCTGCACGATCTTTCTTTTTCATATTCTTGATAGACTCAAGTGGGCATTTCTTCGTTCTGTTTTCCCTCACGGTACCGGTAGCACGATAACCAGCTTCACGTAAATCTCGCAGCAATGCATGATTGGCGAAAAAGTTATCGAAATATATGATATGCTCATGTGGTGCAACATTTCCTTTATTCAACAAGTTCTTGACCACTTTCGATCCTATCAGCTCATTACTTGTTTCTCCTGCTGATTTCCCACAATATACGTCGAAAGCATAACAATAAGCATCTGCACTTGCAATCATCCAATTTTTGTATCCAAACCGTACAGGCTTGCCTCTTATGAATTGCTTTGCTGAATGACGTTCAAAATATTTTATCATTGATTCGTCTATTGAGAGATTTTCGTGAAATACGCCCCACCGCTGGAACTTTTTGATTAGCAAATCCGCAAGAGGTCGTATTTTAAACATCTTATCGAGGGATCCGGAAGCAGCCTCATTGTCGCAGAAATCCAAAAATTTTTTTATTTCCATAAATCTGTTTCTAGACATTGCTTTTGAAATAATTGCAATACTGCAGTCTTCATCTAGACTCCAATATAATCGCTCTCGTGGAAGTGAATGATATCCACTCAAGAGTAGAATACCAAAAAATATTTTGACCTCTTTCACACTGATTTGGAAGTTATGATTATTGTGTTGTGAAGCATATAACTTTGTGTTCAGTATGATCATGTCAAAAACTTCTTCATCAAAAAGTTTCTCAAAAATGTTGACTGGTGTTTGACCTGTGAGCTCACTTTCAATATTTTCTTTTCGCTTTTGTACGTTGTTTTCCCCTGAGGACTTGTTTGTGTAGGAACCGTCACATTTACGCCAACGTGGTTCCTTCGTGTCCAATTTGCAATATCTTTGTAAGGGTTCCTCATCACTGCTATCTTATTCGTTATTGTTTCTATACTCAATCACTTCAACTCTCCCTGGGATGTCACGCGGAAAACCGGTTTCCTGGATGTTATCTTCATCACCCTCTTCTTCATCCGTAAGAATACTCGGGTCGGGAGGAATCGCCACTAAGTCATAACTAGCATCATAATCACCATCTTCGTTAAAAATGCTGTCAATAGATTCCTCAAGGCCTCGATAATTATTTAAGAAGTTAAACGATCGCTTCGCCATTGTTAAGAAGTCAGTAATATTACTAATATGTATGAAAATCTTATGACAACTAATTATTTTTCAACTTCGAAAATTGCCTTGTTATACATTCAAATCAATGGGGATTCCCCTAACTGAAGATAACTTGCTATAATACATATGATATATATAGTTGCTGTTATTTACTTACAGGTGTTGCAATATATATAGAAGCTGTGTGCCTGAAACACACTTGCAAAAAGTAAAGAAAAAATATTAGCTATCTGCCCATTGGACCCATTCGGAGACACCATACTAAAATATGTCCCCATTTCGGTCAAACATTGTCATATACTTTCTATTTCAGGATAATTTGAAAAAAAATACTGTATGTAAATAAACCAAGCTGAAAATGTATAACAGTACCCACGAAAATATAAAAAATAAATACGTAGCTTTGGTCCATAACCTAGGTCACCAAAGAAATAAATTCAACCAACAATTTTAATCACTTTAAGCATTGAATCATAAAAGCTAATATTTTATTTTGAAGTCACACTCTTTGCCAATGGAAATTCGTTTATAAACAGAATACATCGTGCACAAACTAAATTATATGGGCATATGAAGAACCGTCCTCATATGAGTACGCCGGGTCCAAATGGGTTAATATCTGAACTTATTGCAATATTTATAACAAACGTAAACAAAATATTTAAAAAATCAACAATTTGATAATTTGATAAACTTAATACTAAATTATTACAACAAACACACTGAACTTTTAGAACTTTTTGACATATCTATAGCGACTTGATCGAAATAATGACAGACAATATTAATATAACTTTACTCAAGTAAATGGATTACTTTCTAAAGGAACGTGATTTCAACAGGCAGAGAACAGAGGGACGGAAGAATATATCTACTTTATAGGATCGAAAGTAAATTTTTCGATGCGTTACAAACTGAATGACAAACTCATATATATCCACGGCGCAGTGGTGTAGAGGGTATAAAAAATACTTTAAAATATCAACTTCTAATAAATTTTAGATCATGTTTAGAATAATCGATAATAATATCGAATAATATTTTTACTACTAGTGGATTGTGTGGCGCCTAGGCGCCCGTTTATTTTGACTTTAACAAACAAATTTTTTTTTTCCATTTCAGAATTTTCTTATATTTTACATATTTAAAAAAAAATAATTTTAATGTTTTCAAAATTTCTTAAAAAAAAAAAATTCGAATAACAGTTGTAAAAAATACACACCAAAAACTTCGATTTTCGAATGAAATTTTGTAAAAGGTCCAGTAGCCAATCTTTGCCTTATACTTTATGCTTCTATACATGAGTTTTTAATATTATATGATTTTAAAAAAATATTTTGATAGAAACTCGGAATTTTTAGTCTTATTAAGACAAACTATTAATATGTATCTTTTTAATAATTTGATTTAATAATTTAATAATTTAATAATTTAATAATTTAATTTATGTTTTATAACTTTTTAAAATGCATCAAAATAAATAAACTTATTCAACTAAAAAAAATGTTAAACCTTTCGAACAAAACAAACTACTACTGAACTAATTTGGCCGGTCCCGCCGAGTATGTTATAACCGAACTCCATTTTATTGTAGAAAAAATAGAATAGCATAGGAAAAAAAAAACATTTTAGAGCAAGGTTCCTAAAATTTCTTAAGGGGTTAAAAAGTTAAAAGTTAATCAAAGTCGTATTTTGCATAATTCTTTTTTGAAGACATAAATACACGTTATAGCATAACATTTGAAGAATCTTTGAAAAAATTTTCAACTAAAAATTTTAATAAATAAATTCGTGACAGCCAATATCAGGAGGCGTTGTTAATTTGTGGTGAACATCATAACTCGTTACCAGACCATGTAAAATAAAAAAATCGAAATGCGTTTAAAAGGTGACATGTTTCCTGAAGTAGTGACGAAGAGTTTTTCAATTTTTTTTTTGCAGCATTTTGAAGTGAAAAACAATTTTTGCTATACAATTTCGGAAATTTGTTGTTAAAAAATGGGAAAGAAAATGGAATTAAAAAAACCTTCGTGGTTGCCTGATGATTTATGTGTAGATATAGTGTCTAAAATTTCAAAAGAATCAAGAGGATTTTGAATTATAATATTCACGGACTTCGGACATTTATTTGCGAGAAAATAGGTTTAAAGTTTTTTATAAACGGATTTATGTATATACCATATACCGTATGAGGCCGGTCGCTGGAAACGCTGTATCTTCTTAAATTTTGCTCTGATTTACTTAAAATTTTGACACAACACTCTCCACATATTGTGCATTCAGGAAGAGAAATGCAAAAAAGGTTCTAAAACCTATCACCCCTTAAGGTAATGCAAACACCAATACACCTACACAAAAAAGAAAAAAATATTTCATATTTCATCATATGTACATGTAAACTGAAAAAAGAGAACTACATTTTTTGCAAAGTTATCTATAAATCCAAAAAAGAAAAAATAAAAAATAAGTGCGTATTAGTTTTACTTAAAAGAAAAAAATCGCCTTTAATTCTTCCATGATAATTTCAATAAATTATTCAAATTAAAATCTTAAATATACCTATTTACGTAATTTATGTTTGTCTAAATTTTTTTAAAAGCAAGTTATGCAAAAATTAATATTATGAGTGAAAAAAAAAATTATTTTCCCACCTCTCTCTAAAATTACAATGTAATTTTATTATGCAAAGTTACAATAATTTAAATTTTAAACTTAATATTGCACTATTTTTTCAAGGGTTTTTCAATACAGAGCTTTAAACGAAATCATAAGTTGGACAACAACAAAATCAGCATTGAAGATCTCTTTTTTCTCAAATATTTATCAAAAAAAGCATACTGTTTGGTAAGTGCTGACCATCAGAGAACCTGAGCGAAAGCACTCCTAACAATACAAAACTATTTTGAGATGAAAAACAAAACAGGCAAACGAATAAGTTTAGTTTGATAAAATTTCATTCATTACTTTTTTGCAGAATTTTTTCATTGACCAATAATGGGAATTTAAAGAAGAATTTGAATAGATATTAGTTTTTTTTTTGATGAATTTTTTGCGCTCAACTTATTCCATATGTGACACGAAATCTGCATATGTAGTGCTATTGTCGTTAGCAGTGTTGCCAATTTTGGCAACTTATTGTAATTTCGACGATTTTTCAATTTGTTAAAATGATTTGTTAAATGAAGATTTAAAATTTTCAGTAGTATAAAAATTACGATTTCAAGGGTTAACAATTAATAGGTTGTTTATCGAAAATTGATAGTTTTTGTTCATTGTAAATGTGAATTACAAAATATGTATAGATTTAATTCTGGGTATTTCAAAACGGAAATACCTTGAATAGCATATCCATTTAAGATTTAAGTTTTAACTGCGGCGATACTTTATACATATACATATCATACATATCAATAAAATTATTTAGTTGATTGCTGTGTAAAATTTTTTTCGTTGAAATTTCATCACCAATAGATTTTTATATATCGAAATAACAAATGCTGTAATAATATTCGTAATATGAATGATATAAATAAATTTTATTGTTTCCTTTTGTAATATTTTGTCGAGTTTTATTTTTATTTTCTTGACAATTTCTTGTTTTAAAAATGACGATCTTGGCGATTTAGTTTCCAAAATTGTCGATTTTCAGAAGATTTTATTAGCAGCACTGGTCTGTAACATAGAAGAGAGAAAATTGTGTGTGGGTTTGTATACAATGAGAAAGATTAAATTTTGTTTGTATATTTCGCATAGCTATTTTATGTGTATTATTTCAGCGTTACAGAATCAGTCAGTCAGTCAGTGAGTCAGGGATCAGCGTAAATATATTTAAAATAATTAGGAACAGAAAAGAACAATTCCTGTAACAAAAACAAATTAAAAAATCAAATTAGATCATGTTTTCAGAATAAAAAAATAATTTTTTTATATTATTTTTTTGATTAGGCTTAATAAAAAAGCTATAAAAATTGTTGAGCAAAAGACTAAAATTTTCAAAGGAGTTTATTTACAAATTTACGTTCTGAAAAAATTAAACATAAAAATTCTTTGAATTTCTTGAGATTGTCCTCTTCCATTTGATGCACATGTTGGTATAAACTGATGGCTGGAAATATTTAAATTTTCAAAAATTTTGATACCCTTAAAACTTTGAAGTCCTTAAGAAAGGAAAATATCAGAAAATGAAAAATGAGAAATAATTGGCCACAAATTCGATTGCAATAACGAATCCGTTATCTGCGTGTATAAATTCTTGTATTGAAATTTTCTGTCCAAAACTAAGTTGATGACATGCCTCTCATTTTATTTCTGTTTTGTTTTCATAACCACATTTGTGGTTCTTCTGAGCCACACTTAGCGATATTCAGATTATTAAAAAAAATAATAAAGGTATTTAATATATGTCTTGAAATTGAGCGGCTTTATTTTGGGAACCAGAGCATAAATTTGAATTAAAAGAAAATTTCAAAATTTCAAAATGTTATGATTCTCAAAATAAAGCTTTTGAAACAATTCGCCTTAGAAATAGAAAATAAAAATAAACAATAAAAAATTACAATTTTACTAGTTTGTAAACGAGGTCGGTCACAGAACAAACCGACCTGACGTACGAAATGCAACAATTCTGGGAAAGTTTTTCTTTATTTCTTAACATAATCTCCTTTTAGCTCAATACACTCTTCCCATCGATATTCAATCTAGCACCGTAAAAAGACATCAGCCGCAGACTCGGATTCTTCATTGGTGGAAAATCTTTAACCACCAAGACATTTTTCAAGTTTGGAAATAGAATATGGTCTGAGGGAACTTAATCGGGCGAATAAGGTTTCCGAGGAAGTAATTCGAACTTTAATTAATTTATTTTGGCCATCAAAATATTCGATTTGTAAACTGGTGCATTGGCCTGATGAAACAACACTTTCTTTTTCACCAAATGTGACATTTTTTTGTCCTTAATTATAGCACTTAAAAGCTGCCGTGGATTGTTTTCCTTTTTGAATGAACAAAAATTATCCCACACACGGACGCCATAACCTTGCCTGCAAATCGAACTGCGATTGCCTTCATTGGACACGATTCTCCCATTTCAGTCCACTTGCTTTCATTGTTCCTTTACCACAGGTGTGAAGTGGTGGAAACATGTCTCATCTGTGGTTACTCGACTTTATTGTGGTGAAACGTCTTCACGGTCCTGTTTGTGTTCTATTGTGAGCAAACGCGGCTCGCCTCTTGCGGACAGCTTCCTCATGTCCAAATTTTCGATCAATATGCGATGTATAGCGGATGTATAGTGGATTTTCTTAACCATTTCTGGATTGGCCACTTAAATTGGTCAACCACCAAGACGAACACCGCATCTTGGCAGCTCGTACGGCCTCATCTAAATTTTGCCACCCAGGATCCCCCAGTAGCTTGGCTTTAATATTGTTTGATCTGAAACCTTTTACACCAGGTTACATGTAGTGTTTTATAAAGTTGCTACTTATCACCCAAGTATGTTTTTGAAACAACTGCCGCCATCTATACGTCAGTTCGGGTTGTTCTTGGAACTCGTATTTCGAAATTTCAAATTATATTAAGAAATTTTCTTGAGATCAAAAAATTCCAATACTAATGTATAACTTAAGGTTATTCAAAGCAGAATTGTTGCATTGAGTATTATTATGCGTTTAATTCTATACATCAAAATAAACAAGTAAGAAATTATAGTCGGTCTAGACCGAGAGTTGTCCAATAGGGATCATTTTTGGACTACTGATTAATGGATGTAATATATACATACGAACCCAATTTGACTAAGATTTGTATGATAATTTGGATCTTATGGCAATATATGTTCATTTCATAGGGGTCATTTGTATAGGGGCTAGGTCTGAACATGGACCGATTCTCACCAATTTCAACAGCGTTGATCCCATAAAAGATTAAATACCAAATTTCATCAAAACATATTCATATTTGCGACCTGCAGTTTGATTACAAGCTTTACATGGACACTCAGACGGACGGACGGACGGACGAACATCATGAAATCGAATCAGATAGTGATTCTGATTCGATCGGTATAATTAAAGGTGGGTGTAGGTCAAATAATTTTGGTTGTTACAAACAGCAGCACAAAGTCATTATACCCAAACCACATGGCGGTATGGGTATAAATATATAATTCTCTTTAATATCTGAGTAATTCTTCGAAGTTCTAAGAAGTCTGGAATAATAGGAAAATTTTCCTGGTTCTTTGAAAACAGACTTAATATTAGGCCTTTTAGTGCTTTCAAGTGGATTTTTTTTTCTAATAACAGCTTAATATTTAGCTTTAATTAGGTATTTTTTTCGGTTGTATAGTCATTGTGTCACTCCCGTCCTCATTGTTAATAGTATTAACATTAACAAGAAATTGCTCAAAGATTTTGTGTATCAACAAAAAAATATTTTTCTTTATTCCATTAAATTTGTAGCTGGTGATGACAATCTCAAGACGGAAATTTGTAACGGTTTTTGTATACGAATTAAAAAAAAACACTCGTAATAAAAACTAAATTATGCGATTTTACGCCAACGATAGAGAAAAAATCAAACAGCAACAAAAAGAAGTCGACAACAAAACAAAATTGAAATAAAAGTAAAACGTGAGCTTAAATCTAAAAAAATAAACAAAAATAAAAAAAATTGCTTTTTAACACAGACAACAACAACAACTACAAAACAAGAACAAGTACAATTGTAGCAATACAAAATGAATATAGGAAGTTTTCATGTTTCAATTTACACAAATCAGCAAAAAAAAAAAAAAAAAAAAAGTACAGACAATAACTTTAAGATGACAAGTCATTTATTTTATTCAAAGAGTTTATAACCACATTGTTGGTTTTCTTTTTGGCATAATTTTAAAATTGGAATATTTCGATGTCTTTCAATTGTAATTTGCATAAGACATAAGCTGTTTAAATACTTCATATAGAATAATTAAGTTACAGTTAAATGAAATTTATCTACATTACTACATCTTTATTATACAAAAAGTATTTCAAAAACATAATAAAACTTTAGACTGAAAACTAAGACACAGTACGTAATTATTTTGTTGACATTTGTAAACTTTCTAAAATAATCTCATCCCACAATTGTAATTGTAAATATTTAAATGCTAAAATCAACAAGGAAGTAAGTTATAGTCGATCTAAGCCGACTACACAGTATTCTATACCATGAGTTCTTGGAAAGTGTATTACCTAAGGAAATATACTGGGTGAGGTCAATAATGAACATTGAAGTTAAACAAACACACAGAAAAATAATTTGTTGGAAATATTTATTTATATATATATCTATCTAGAAATTTTTTTTTATTATAATATATTTTAAAATACAATATAAAATTTCTCTTAACCATATTTCTTGAAATGAAAATGAAAGTCAATACAACAGCAAGCAAATAAATAAGTTAGTTTTACCAATGAAAACATTTATGCAGATTATTTAATTAAATTGAGGCAACTAAATTAAATCCAATATAATATAATTCAATATAATAAATCGAAAAGGAGTTTCCAGTTATTGCTACAAATTGTTTATTAAAATTGATAGAAACGAATGTGTACTTAGATATTTTTTTTAGAATAAAAGAAAAACAAAATTTTAAACTATTTTGATATTTATTATCGAAAGGAAATTAAATATTGTTACTTGTATCAAACAAATAAGAAAATTATAGTTGGTTTAAACAAACTTTAAGATACCCAATATCATAAAGACCCAACAATTAGATATAGAAAATAAGCATAAATCAAATTTGAGTCGCATTGTTATTTTTTTTTTTTGCCTTCTGATATGAAAAAGTTCATATCGGAAGATATATTTATATGGGGACTAGATCGAAAAATGGGCCGATCCTGACTATATTTGTTAAGGTAACTTATTTTTTGCAAAAACATACACAAACCAAATTTGAGAAAAATCTGTGCAATATTTTTTTTTTTGATAGGTTTACGTGAAGATCGGGAATCAGCTTCAATTGGTGGCTTTGACTAAGAATTATCCTACAAGGTTTATATTTGGACTACCGATAAATGGATGTAATAGACATACACACACCCAATTTGACCGAGATCTATATGATAATTTGGATATTATGGCAATTTAAGTCGCGCTCATAGGGGACACTTGTATTGGGGCTAGGTCTGAACATGCACCGATTTTCACCACTTTCAACGACATTCATCCCATGGCCAATAGAAGCTTACGTACTAAATTTCATCGAAATATATTCATATTTGCGACCTGTAGATTGATTAAAATTCTGCATGGACACACAGACGGACGGACGGACGGAAGGACAAATGGACTCAGAAAGTGATTATGGGTTGATCGGTACAATAAAAGATGGGTCTAGGTCTTTTTTTTTGGTAGTTATAAATAACAAAGTCACTATACCCTAACCACCTAGTGGTATAGGGTATAATATACTAACCTATAAAACAAACTTTTATTAAAACTCTTTCTTTCCTTATCACCATGATTGTGCGTGCCTTTGCATGACTATGTTAAAATTAATCTTTGGTCACAAAAAGTCGATGGACAAAGTTTCAGATCGATCGGATGAGGAGAAGTGAGGTTTTAATCTCTCCGTGGCTGTGCGTGACTATGCTTGACTGGGACATGGGCATTTACCTATATTATGGAAGGATTCATATATTATTCCCTTATTTAAATCTGGAAACAAATCGAATGTAGCTAACTATAGAGGTATAGCTAAGCTTTGTGCTGTTCCCAAACTATTTGAAAAATGTTTATCGGATAATCTCTGTTATCAGGTTTCCTCTATAATCTCACACTCACAACATGGTTTTCGTAAGGGTTGCTCTATTTCAACTAATATTTTACAATTTTCAACTTTGGTAAATCGGGGTTTCGTCAATGGGCTACATACCGTCATTATTTATACTGACTTCAGTAAAGCTTTCGATAAAGTAAATCATGATCTTTCACTCAAAAAATTATATTTGATGGGCTTTAAAGCAAACAGCATAAGCTGGATAAAATCTTACTTGATCAACAGAAATCAACGTGTTTATTTTAATAATACTACATCAAAGAATATTATAGTTAAATCTGGTGTACCTCAAGGAAGTCATATTGGACCAATTTTATTTACTCTTTTTATAAATGATCTACCAAATATAATAAAAGCCTAAAATGTTCTTATGTATGCTGATGATGTCAAGATTTTCTTAAGCTATAAGAATTATTGTGAACAAATTCATCTACAACACGATCTAAATAATTTTTATAGATGGTGCCACATAAATTCAATGGAATTAAATTAAAAAAAAATGCAAATACATACACTTCACTAGAAAATTAGGTGCATTTGGTTGTTAAAAATTTGGAGATTACCAGTTGGAACAAGTAAATAAAATCCTGGATCTGGGTGTTCTTTTAGATGCCAAATTAGAGTTTGTTCAACACATTTCGATGATAATTATTATTATTATTATTCAATGACCCTACAGTTACCAAACAACTATACATCTCCCTAGTAAGACCAATTTTAGAATTCGGGTCTGTTATTTGGGATCCACTATCTAATATTCGCAGTGCCAAAATTGAATCGGTGCAGAAGCAATTTCTCCTTTTCTGCTTAAGACGTTCTTATCCAAGTTTTGTTAATCTGCCATCATATACAATTAGACTTTCTCCAATTAAACTGCCGTCTTTAAAAAGCCGAAAAACAATGCTTAATGTTATGTTTTTATTTAACTTATTTCGAGGCGACATATGCTCAAATGTTCTTATGGACAACCATCAACGTTCCGGCACGGTCAACACGATTTTACACTCCACTGTTTATCCCAATCTGTCATCAAAAGTTTGCCGATGCTGATCCATTTAGAAGAATGTGCCATGATTTCAATGATCTATACAATTTAATTGATTTTTCTTTAAATGATAATATTATTAAACGCAATATATATTATTTTTAAATACATAATCTCAAATTTCTGATTTAATGATTTGTATATATTATATTTTTTTTCTCTGTATTATACTTAACAGTCTGTAATAAATAAATAAATAAAAAACAAGTAAGAGTGTTAAATTCGGCTGTGCCGAATCTCTGGTACCCTCCACCTCGGTTTGAGTATTGATAATAAATGTAAACAAAATATTGGAAAAATATGTTCGTTTCCTATATGCATGCGTTTCCGGTTATATGACATAACTTCTCGTTTAATTTAGTTTTTGCTAATTAAATAGCTCGCCTTAACCTCCATTGCAAAGGTAATGGTTGTGTAGGGTGGCTATATGCATTAAATCGTGCTTATTGGAGATGGCTGTATAGTTTCTTTTAACTGGCGAAATATTTTTTCATTGCGGCTATATAGGTCTCTCAACTCTTTTATTAAAATATGGCCATATTTGGAAAACATAGAGAACAAATTTGTAATAATAAATAATCATGTTAAACATTTTAAATAAAATAATTTATCTTTATTTTCTGAAAAACTTCAAATATTCATCCAAAAAAAAATTACGAAAAATAATATATGTATAAATAACATTCTCATCAAACTGCGTTTATTTATGTAACAATTTTTATGTTCGCAATTCTTAAGTATCATTTGAGGTTTTCTAAATTTTATTGAATTTAAATTAATGTTTTCTCTAGTGCGAATTCAACGATCCGACAATCGCAAAATATATCGACAGCTATTGTTGTTTGCACTGATGATTAAGTGATTCACTAAGTACATACATCTTAACGACAGTCGACAAATCTATTTTTCTAATTATTTAAATTGTAAACGAGTGGCATCTCTGTTAAAATAAGCGAAAAACACAAAGAAGAATAGAAAAAAACAAATTACTTCGTGTTTGACAGGATGATTTTATGTTTATGTTTAATATCTCTATTTTTTTTTTTTACTAATAATTCTGAAATGAATTGAATATTCTATTTAATTTTTTTTTTTTTTTTTTTTTAATGTAAACATTTTTTAAATGTAAACATATTTGGTGTCTTTTAAATTTAAAATTATTATTTCCGACATTTTGATATGATTTTCTGAAATTCAATTAATATTTTATAATTTATAATTGGAAATTTTAATTCCAGTTTTTAGAATTGATATTTTCTTAAATTTGAATGAAAAATTTAAAAAGTGCAATTTTGTATTTATGTGAATAATAATGCTTTAGTAATTATAAACAATTAAAAAAAAAAAAATTAGATGTAATCGCAATCGTATATTTTGTAGGTAAAGCAGAATAATAATTCTATATAACTATCTAGAACTTTTTTGAAAGCAAAAAACTCATTGATAACTCGGTAACTCTATTTTGTAAAGACAACAAAAAGTTAATATGCCAAACTTATGTTCATATTTGTAAAAGAATAAAGAAAAAACTTATGAAATAAAAGACCAGCCCGTGTATACTCTTAACATTGTTATGTATAATATCTATTTGAAAATATTGACATTCATGTTAAAATAGAAATAACTATTGCAAAGCTAATTGGAACAAAAATTGTGGCGCCATCTACTGTGGCATAGTCACGCTGAGAAAAATGAAGTGACACTCTGTTAATGCAAAAGAAATGTATTTTACCCACAACAAAATATTGCAGAATTTAATGTAAATAAAATAATATACCGATTTATTTCTAACATGCAGTTATTATGGATATACATATGTATATAGAATATATGTATATTATTTGTATTATTTAATATGTGTATGTATGTATATGTAAATATTACACACAAAAAATGCAACATCAAACGTTATTTTTGTGTTTTTCTCTTTAAATAAATTAATACATAAAATTTTTTTTTGCTAACTTTACATTGTTTTCTTTTTATTAACAACTAGGTATTTTAGCATTATTTGCTTTAGATGCTGGTGAATTTTTACTCCCTTTATGTTAACTCGTAGTGTCTGCTTGTCGAAAAAATTTTGGATCGATTTTAACCACTTTCCCGTGACCCAATCGATCTGAAACTTTGCAGGCAGGCTCGTGACAATGACAGAAATGATCTAGTAAATTTGTTTAGTGTTGCCAAAACAATGGAAACTTTTAAATTTTTCTACCAGAGTTGATAAAAAAAATGTACAAAAGGTTAGTTTTTATTATATTATTACCACAACGACCACAAAAACAAAAAGTCCAGCTGTGACAACAATATAACATTTAGAATAACAACAAGAACACTATAGAAACATCATATTTTCATTTTTTTTTTAATTTTTCAGAGATTTGCCTGCACCTGTTCCACCGATTTTAATGATTTTTGAAAAAGAAACCTTCCCATGAATTTGGAGAATCATTCTCACTAAAAATGATCACCTTAGCTATCCTATTGAGGGCGTGATCGTGACCAGAACAACATAGAAAATTATATTTTTTCAAGACTTTTTTTAGTTCCTCATTCAAATCTCGGGCCATAATCGACCGATTTGGACAATTTTAAATATTAAACTTTTCAGGATGTAAATGAATCATTTTTTATGTCAGCGAGCACCCTAGCTGCCCGATTGATGCCGCCATCGTGATTTCCACAGACGGACAGACGGACATCGCTATATCAACTCATGTTGTTATAAGGATCACAAATATATATATTTTATTACAGACGGAATGACAAACTCATATATACCCTCTGCACACTGGAGTGGAGGGTATAATAAAAAAATATCTTTCTTTACGGCAATTCTATGGGCCAAGTTTCAGAGCGGACGGATAAAGGAAAATGGCTTTTAAAGCACTCCGTGACTGTGCATGGCTATGCGTGACTGTGCACGACTACTCCAAAATTAATCTATACTCACAAGACTATGGGCCAAGTTTCAGATCAATTAGATGACGGGGAATGGGCTTGCCCCATGGCAGACAGACAGACAGAGAGTATGAGTTAAAAAAAAAGAGTTAAATAATATCAAATAATGCTAAATCCCACCGAATTTTCGAAAGAATTTTTTCATTTTTGAAAAAGAAATTTAAAATAAAACAAAATAAAATAAAATAAATAAAATTTTATTAGTTTTAAATTGTTTATAATTGTAAAGGTTGCTTAGATATAATTTACGAAAGGGATAGCTATCAAATAAACTGTCATACTGCACTCACTTTTTAAAAATTATGATCAGTAGACTCTGGCAAATCATCATCAAGAAATGACTCACGCTTGAACAACGCTACCAAATTATCCAAATTTACTTTGAAAATCAGAAATCGATTCGCACAACTTATAAACGACTTCGTGATTTTGAAGGCGCAGATAATCATCCATCTACGCAAACCCTCCAACGAACTGTGGATACATTATATAGCACATACTTGGGTGTAAAGTTGAGTACAGATGGGGTAAAACATGTGCCTACAACCAACCTCATCGTGGTACACATAGGTAACGCTAGGCAAAGCTAGTGAATTCTAGTGATTATTCCTAGCGGCTAACGGTTAAGGATAAATCTACCAGTGCTATCCTTTTTGGTACATAGCTTCACCAAAGGATATAAACTTATACTACGGAAAGTCATGGTTAGCCCAATGATGATTCATGGGTTTTTCTTGACGGAGGTGATTTGAACGAGAATAGACACAACTAACTGGGAGGTGTTAAAGCCTCCCAGATTAAAAGGTTGCTCACATCTCTTTAATTTGTGATACCCGGTGCTTGATGGATTGAAGTTTACATGAGTCGAACCCTATTCTAGATGCATAATCCATAAGGACAAAGTCCTGTGTAGATTGCTCCGAATAGTGTAGTAGACAAGAGTGTGGAACATGACTTGAACCCTATACTAAAGGGTCCGCCATCTAACGTTTTTTTTTTCAACTAGTGCTTACTTCGTGAATGGTAACACTTAGCTCATGTCTGATTTGACAGGTAATTAGTTTTATCCTTCCGCTGAACGAATATGGTTTTGTATACGCTTGAACAACGCTGGGAAATACTGCGACATTACTTTGAAAATCATGGTAATGTTGCAGAATGTGTGCGAAAATTGCGTACGGATTTTGGAAGAAGAGAAGCACCGTTAGCTCCGTATGTTCGTTATCTTGTGAAAAAAGTGAAAGAAACTGGCATCCTCATCGATAAACCAAAGCGTGAAAAGCCAAAAACAGTGCGTACACTCGAGAATATTGCCGCTGTGGCAGAAAGTGTGCGTGAAGCGCCATCAACATCAATTCACCGTCGCTCTCAAGAATTGAACATTTCGGAGGCATCATTGAGACGAATTTTGCATAAAGACCTTGGTATGACGCCATACAAAGTCCAATTGGTTCAGGAGTTGAAGCCAACTGACCATCCAATGCGTTTTCGCTTCGCTAAGTGGGCCTGCGATCGACTTACAGAAGATGTCGATTTTGCCAAAAAAAATCATCTTTTCAAATGAAGCTCATTTTGATCTTGGCGGGTATGTAAACAAGCAAAATTGTCGCATTTTGAGCACAGAAAAACCGCACGCATACATTGAAAAGCCGATACACCCAAAACGAGTCACTGTTTGGTGCGGATTTTGGTCCAGAGGCATAATTGGGCCATTTTTCTTCGAAAATGAGCAAGGAGTGGCCGTTACAGTCAATGGCGATCGTTATCGGGCCATGTTGAGCGAATTTTTGTTCACAAAAATTGAAGAGGAGGATATTGGCAACATTTCGTTTCAACAGGACGGCGCTACGTGCCACACAGCCGAAGCTACACTCGATGTTTTGCGCCCTGTTTTTGAAGATCGCATTATCAGCCGCAGAGCTGATGTCGTTTGGCCACCTCGGAGCTGCGATTTGACACCGTTGGACTATTATTTGTGGGGTGCCCTCAAAGATAAGTGTTACGCCAACAAGCCAGAGACAATTGACGCTTTAAAGGATAAATAAAAGCCAAAATAAATATTCGTGAAGCCATTGGTGAAATACAGCTGCACACAATCGATAATGTTCTTAAAAATTGGACCGATCGTGTAGGCTACTGCATGGCCAGCCGAGGCAGCCATTTGAATGAAATTATTTTCCATTATTAACCGGAAGGATTGTACTTGCAAATCAAAAAAGAAATTTGAGATTATATTCAGTAGTTTTTTTTTATAGCATTTTCAAAAAAAAAACAAGTAAGAAAATTATAGTCGGTCTAGACCGACTATACGATACCCTATACCATGCGTTTAGAGACCCTATCTCTTAGGCCCAACTAACTGGACATAGAAAATAAGCAAAAACAAAATTTGAGTGGGATTTTTATTAATTTTTTTGGCTGCAGATATGAAAAGTTCATATCGGATGCTATATCTATATAGGGACTTGGTCCAAAAATGGACCGATCCTGATCATGTTTGGTAAAGTCTCTTGTATTTTACAAAAATATATACAAACAAAATTTGAGAAGAATCAGTGCAATATTTTTGTTTTTTAATAGATTTAAGTGAAGATCGGGAAGCAGCTCTATATGGGGTCAAAGGGATCATTTTTGGACTACTCATTAATGGATGTAATGAGCGCATACAAATCCAATTTGAGTAAGATCTATATGACAATTTGGATCTTATGGCAATTTATGTCGATTTCATATGGGTAATTTGTATGGGGGCTAGGTCTGAACATGGACCGATTCTCACCAATTTCAATAGCGTTCTTCCCATGGCCGATAAAAGCTTACATCCCAAATTTCATCAAAATATATTCATATTTGCGACCTGCAGTTTGATTACAAGGTTTACATGGACACACAGACGGACGGACGGACGGACGGACGGACGGACATTGTTAAATCAACTCAGAAAGTGATTCTGATTCGATCGGTATAATTAAAGATGGGTCTAGGTCAAATATTTTTGGTTGTTACAAACAGCAGCACAAAGTCATTATACCCAAACCACATAGTGGTATAGGGTATAAAAAGTTATTTGGCGGACACTGCTATCGAAACTGAAGTGCAGTGGAGATAGCTGCGAATAGTCTAGAAGACAACGGTGTTTGGTGGTTGCTGGGTGAGTTGAAGAGGAGTTCTGAAATGTATGAGTAGAACGATGAGATCGGAATGTTGTTGATATCAGGCTTAATGTCACCTGATGGGATAATGAACAAGAATCATTTAGTAAGCAGTTCTCTGACAAGATTACGTTATGGATAAATTGGGTACAAGAGCGTTGGTTCCAATGGATTGAAGTGTCGGAAGTTGTGTATGTTCTCGTTTGGCTTATCAATGCTTAATTATCTGTGATGAATCTTCAAAATGATTTTATGGGAAAGGTCCTCTCGGGGGAGTTTCGTAGTGGCTGCGGTTGCCGACATCGCGAGAAGAGTACAGGTCGATGTGGTGTTGCGTTCAACTTGGGTGCTACGACCCTTAACAAGCTCAACAAGAGCTGAGATCTTGCATAAAGCATGTCTCTAAATTGCTACGGTCTTATGGCGGAACGATGGACAGGCGCATGGTTTCTGTCTTGTGTTTATTCACCGTGATATAAATCTTCCAGACAGGCACGCATGAAAGGCAAAAGAGACTTATACCACACACTCTCTAAATGATGCAAATATTGAAGGATTATGGTTACTCAAGAGAATATCGCCGCTGTAAACGAAAGTGTGGAAGAAGATCCAAACTTATCGATTCATCGTTGTCGGTCGCAAAAATCTTGGACTGCACCCCTGTAAAAACCAGCTGGTGCATGATTTGAAGCCGCGACACCATCACATTCGTCTTTTTTTTGTCGACTTGGCTCTAGAGCAATTGGAAACTGACCCGATGTTTTATCGCAAAATTATGTTCAGCGATGAGGCTCTTTTTTTGACGTATCAGCTCTCTTAATAAACAAAATTGCCGCATATGGAGTGAGATCCATCCACAACAAACCCTACAAAATCCATTACATCCAGAAGAATGCACCGTTTGGTGCGGTTTAAACGTTGGGCCTTATATCTTAAAAATAAAATGGGATGTTGACCGCAACCGTCGACTTATTAAAATAAAAATTTGGCGATAAGTTTATTTCGAGAAACGGACCGGTCAATTTGGCCTCTAAGGTGAAATCGTTTCTTTGCAAAAAATGAGGTTATGAAACATAATTTTATTTATTTTTCTGATGCTTTAATTAAACATCGCCAGATAAATCACTTCTGTAAAATACCAGCCTACCAGAGATGTGCAGCGGGCAATTGCAAAAACGTTCATACGTAATTAACACCCAAATAAACATGAACTCGCATTCAGGCGATGTATTTACTCAAATACGCATATTGGTTTTGCTTTTAAATCAATCAAACCATGTTGTTGGTTCTATGATTTTAACCATCGCTCGTTTTCATACCAATCATTTCGGATGTTTCTTCGTTCGGCTCAACAACGATTATTTTTATGGAGAATAAATCAGAAAAAGCAAAACTGACTGTGTATGTGTTTGTTCGTAATTGAGACCAAATAAAAGTAAAAAATGGCATAACAACAAAAAGGGGGTTTGCGCTACATTATTTTTAGAAACGCATTTCACATTTCACATTTCACATTTAGTTGGTAACACTGCTTTTTTGACAACCGATTTAACAGCTGATAAATTAAAACATTGGGCAAGAATTAAAGCCAAACGGTCATCGTATGCGCCGCCAATTTAGCCAATGGGTAGAAGCATAAATTGATATTGATTTTTATTTTCCCTTTAAAATTTTGTTCAGCTATGAAACTTATTTTTGCTTGAATTACCGTAAGGTTAGTCAAAGGCTTTTGGTCCAAACACCATTACTTCCACAGAAAATAACTTTTTGTTGCGCTTTATTGGCCGGTGGAGTCATTGGTTTATATGTCTTCAAAAACGATGCTGGGTGGAATTTCACTGTCAACGGTGAACGATATAGAGAAATGATTACAAGTTTTTTTCGCACCTCAATTGGTTGGCGTGAATCTTGATGACATGTGGTTCCGACAAAACGGAGCCACATGCCACACAGCGCACGTTACAATTCATGTACTCACAGAAACTTTTGATGATCGAATAATTTCACGAAATGGTCCTGTTAATTGGCCAACTAGTTCGTGTGATTTAACCCCATTGGATTATTTTCCTTGAGGTTGTTAAAATCGCTTGCCTAAGCCAATAAACCAGAGATAATTGAACACTTAGAAATCAACATTCGACGAGTTATTGGGTCTAGACCGACTATACGATACCCTATACCATGTCCTATCTCTTAGGCCCAACTAACTGGGCATAGAAAATAAGCAAACACCAAATTTGAGTCTGATTTTTAGTAATTTTTTTGGCTGCAGATATGAAAAAGTTCATATCGGATACTATATCTATATAGGGACTTGGTCCAAAAATGGACCGATCCTGATCATGTTTGGTAAAGTCTCTTGTATTTTGCAAAAATATATACAAACAAAATTTGAGAAGAATCAGTGCAATATTTTTGTTTTTTAATAGATTTAAGTGAAGATCGGGAAGCAGCTCTATATGGGGTTACAGGGATCATTTTTGGACTACTCATTAATGGATGTAATGAACGCATACAAACCCAAGTTGAGTAAGATCTATATGACAATTCGGATCTTATGGCAATATATGTCGATTTCGTATGGGTAATTTGTATGGGGGCTAGGTCTGAACATGGACCGATTCTCACCAATTTCAATAGCGTTCATCCCATGGCCGATGAAAGCTTATGTACCAAATTTCATCAAAATACATTCATATTTGCGACCAGCAGTTTGATTACAAGCTTTACATGGACACACAGACGGACGGACGGACGGACGGACGGACGGACATTGTTAAATCAACTCAGAAAGTGATTCTGATTCGATCGGTATAATTAAAGATGGGTCTAGGTCAAATATTTTTGGTTGTTACAAACAGCAGCACAAAGTCATTATACCCAAACCACATAGTGGTATAGGGTATAATTATCAGCGTCAAAATGATTAGTTTAAGGGGTACTTTGATGGCCTTAAAATTAAGAACTAAGTATTTCTCAAGTTCAAGATTGAGGTTAGAAATAATTTCTATAAGCAAACTGAACATCGATAGTAGAAAAAATATAATCAAAGCGACAAGAAGTAAGAAAATTATAGTCGGTCTAGGCCGACTATACGATACCCTATACCATGCGTTTAGAGACCCTATCTCTTAGGCCCAACTAATTGGATATAGAAAATAAGCATAACCCTAAGTTGAGTGACATTGTTATTAATTTTTTTGCCTTTGAATACGAAAAAATTTATGTCGGGTGCTATATTTTATGGGGAGTAGGTCGAAAAAGTGACCGATCCTGACCATATTTGGTAACGTCATTATATTTTGCAAAAATATATACAAACCAAATTTAAGAAAATTACCACATTGTGGTCAGGTTGTAATGCCTTTGTGCTGATGTTTGTAACTACCAAAAATATTCGACCTAGACCCATCTTTTATTATACCGAATGACTAAGAATCACTTTCTGAGTCGAATAAGGGATATCCGTCCGTCCATCCGTCTGTCTGTCTGTGTGTCAATGTAAAGTTTGTAATCAATATATTTTGATGAAATTTAGTACATAAGCTTCTATCGACCATAGCATGAATGCTATTGAAATTAGTGAAAATCGGTGCATATTCAGACCGTGCAAAGTACCCGTACAAATGACCCTTATGAAATCGATTTAAATTGTCATAAGATCCAAATTATCATATAGATCTCAGTCAGATTAGGTTACTTCCATTCATCAGTAGTTCAAAAATATACCCTATAGCTCAATTCTTAGTCATAACCTCCATATAAAGCTGCTTCCCGATCTTCACATAAATCTATCAAATAGCAAAAATATTCCACAGATTTTTCTCAAATTTGGTTCGTATATGTTTTTGCAAAATTTAAGTGACCTTAGTAAATATGGTCAGGATCGGTCCATTTCTCGAACCAGCCCCAATATAAAAATAGCACCCGATTTGAACTTATTCATATTCAAAGAAAAAAAAATTAATAACAATGCCACTAAAATTTCTGTGGTTTTCTGGAATAACCGCGTATGTCCGTTTCTGTCAGTTTTGAGTTAACGATGCCAAATATATTAATTTTTAACGCTCTTTACATGTGTTCAATTAAAAAAAAAAAAATATTGACCATTTCTGAGTTTTTTCTTTAAATAGCGACGTAACTTAAATGTTTATTAAATTAATTTTCAGCACTAACGACGTATGTCAACCTACATGTGATCGTTGATAAATTATTTTCTCAGAAAACGACACATAACAACATACGTTGTTATTAATGAAAACAAATGCAAGTAAATTTTGGATTAGTTTTCAGTTTATAACCACTTATAAAAATTTGTGTGTTTATTTCTGTTATTTCTTGTCACTATTATTCTTGATATGTTTTTATATTCTCATCCTAACTCCCGTTAACTTTTGACGAACAAAAAAATCCATTTTTCAAGCAACTACAACTTATGTCTACATGGGTGGTTACATTGGTAGTTTTCTCTTTCAAAAAAAAACGACGTCTGTGGACATAAGTTGTTTTATCTGAACACACTTTAAGTGTAATTTACATATTGTTTTTTCGTCCTTCTCTAGGATCTATTAATCTGAAGATTTTTGACCCAAAATTTTATATAAAGTATTTATTGCCCATATCTACAGGACTGTTAAATAAAAAGCACTAAAATCTCTATATCGGGCTCATAATTTCAAATATAAAGTTTTTTTGGTTCCCCTGAACATTTTGATTTTATGACATACGCGGTTATTATAGAAAACCACAGATTTGGGTTATGCTTATTTGCAATATCCAATTAGTTGGACCTAGGCCGACTATAATTTTCTTTTTATCATATTTTTTAGACGTCAGCTGTTTTTGATCAGTGAAAGTTGTTATTTTAAATAATAATTTATTGCAATTTCAAGCACTTGTGAAAAAATATCATAGTTACTAATAAGTTTTTTAAAAAAACTTAAATTTATTTTTCATAACATTCTATTTACATAGACTGCGTAAAGAAGTGGGAGATCGGCACTAGTTGAGAGTTAACATATCGCACCTGTACCTCTAAAGTGAGTCAACTCAAAATTTACAAATTTTCAGTAGAGGCAAAAACGGTTTTTTTTAAATGTTTACTATAAAATTTAAAAACAGTTGTTTCATTGTAAAGAATTGCGAATAATAAGTATACAACAGTAGTTGTCGTTGCGATTTTTTCAGTGATCATCAAAAATAACAAGTTTTTTGGGTGTTACCCAAAATGTGTCTTTTTAGTGGATTCTAAAGAAGCTACTCATATAGAACAAATGGGGTTACAACTGTATTTTTTTTGCGAAAGACTAGAAAAACCGATTTGAGATTTTTACAGTGGATAGATATGACCACTGTGCATCGTTTTCTTGCAAAAAGTGAAAATTGAAAATTTTTGAGTTGACTCACTTTAGAGGTACAGGTGCGATATAAAAAAAAGTTGTTTGTTTTGAAGCACTTCTGTTTTTATTTGCTCGACATAAATATCACAATACTTTGGCTTTAATTACAAAATGAATCTACCCTCATAGAATTTTTACAGTTTTTGTTTGTATTTCAATCAAATAGTTTGAAGTTGTGACACTTTCCATAAAACGTTTTAAACTTGTATGAAAAAAAGTCAAACTTTTTAAATTCACTTCAATTATTTTTCTTCGTACTAAATAACCACCTTCACAAAGAAAATTAAAAATGCTTTGGATGTAATAGAAAATTATATGCTTGTACTCGCATTGTTTCCACTTTTGCAATATCAAGTAGCTTCCATTGGGTTTATGGTGTTATAAACACGACAGCACAATATTAGATTCAACTTAAAACTAAAGACGACTTCAGTTATTTAATCATAAAAAATAATAAAAGATAATACTTTATTAGCTCATTTTCAAAAGCGATGTTTTTATAGGATTTTGTTTATAAATAAATTGAAAAGCATAAAACAGTAAAAAGCTAATAAAATTATAATAAGAAAAAAAAAAAAACAAAAACACACCAGTCAATAAATTCTTAAGCGTTCATAGAATGTGCTTAGATAGATTCCTGTTGCTTTATATTCTAAAATAATATTTACTAGAGATAACTTTGAACATTTTCACGGCAACTTTATAGTTCCGATTAACTTTTTTATGAATAAGCTTACATAATGATAGTTTCTAAATTAATTAAATTAATATTTGAGGTTTTATATTTAAAAAATTAAATTTTTTACCTCATACCCTATACAATGAGTTTGTGCTTTAAACTAACAAAAATCCTATATCTGTGGTTTTCTAGAATAACCGCATATGTCATAAAATCGAAATGTTCAGGGAAGCCAAAAAAACGTTATATTTGAAATTATAGGCTCGATATAAAGTTTTTAGAGCTTTTCATTTAACAGTCTTGTAGATATGGGCAACAAATACTTTATATAAAATTTTGAGTCAAAAATCTTCAGAGGAATAGATCGTAGAGAATGGCGAAAAAAACAATCTATACTAATATTATAAGGAGGTAAAGTGTGTTTGTTTGTTTGTTTGTTTGTAGGAGGTAATCTCCGTAACTAACCATCCGATATTCCTGAAATTTTCACAGAGTCTTACTGCGGATATGGGAAGTGCTATAATTTTTTTAAATATTTTTAGTGGGCGTGGCACCACCCACACAAAGTAAATTTTTAATATGATATACATATATTGAGTATTATGACAGAGCTTTGCAAACTTGTGTGAGGTCACCTATTGTTAATATTAGTGTGTAGCGAAGCACACCGGGTTACATCTAGTAAATTATATTTCAACTCGGGATCTTTCAAAAAAAACAACCTTTGGTCCTTGTGCACATTAGGACTAAAAAGTTTAAGGGGGCCAAAGTTTGGCATTTTCTGAAAAAATTAACTTAAAAAATTGTTAAAAAGTATTAGTTGTAAAATTAACTGAAAAAATAAGACATTATAATAAAAAAAACCTTTTTTAACCTTTTAACACTTCACTTTTGTACTAAAATTCAACTACAAATGAAAATGTATTTTAAACCCTCCGTAACTTTTTTTATTTTCGGTCGAGAATTACGTTTTGTAGCAAAACTTAAAGGCTAAGGTCTCACCTACCAAACAAAAAAAAAACGCATATCAAAATTCCAATCCAACCAAAAGTTATAGATTTTTGATCGCCTTCTCGTCAATTGGTCCACTGTGCAGCGTTAGAGAATCAGTAAATCAGTGAGTCAGTAATGAGCTATTATAATGATAGAGTACAATTTTCATTTCTAACAACACTTAAAATCTTGTTTACGGCCATTAACCATTACTAAAGTACTATTAGGCATTATTTATATGCGCAGGCTGAAAAAGACACATAAATATTTTCCAACCACTATCCATATATTGCTAACATATTGAGCTCAGCTGTATCTTCGTATGATTAAATTTATATTGAAATGCGATATTTGAAAAAGACAAATATTCAAATATTTATAACAACACAATCAGATAACAGATAATAAAATGTACAAACATAAGCATGTCTGGTTTTACGTACATATCAGAATGTACGTAATGCTACAAATATACATAAATTCGTATTTGTTTTATAAAATATAACTGAACTAATAATAAATAAGAGAATATTTATAGATATTCATGTTTGTAGGTGGGTTGTTTCGAAAAGCTTAAATTTCATAGAATTATTTAACTTACTAATAATTGGTTTTTCAATTATTTAAAACTGTTTAAACTAAACCGCTATGAATATGATTTTTAGAAATATTAAGTACTTTTTGTGTTAAGAGTTTAATAATTCGACATTGTGAGACAATTTGTGTGTTGGCGAACAGTTAAGTATATTACCAGTAACTCTCAAAATTATTGATTTGTGCTGATGTTTGTAACAAACAAAAATATTTGATCAAGACCCACCCTTTATTAAATCGGTGCACTTTCAGATCTATGAGATTCAGATTATTATATAAATCGCGTTCAAATTTGATTTGGATGTGTTTATTACAACCATTACGAGCATTTCTAGCTATAGTCCCCATATAAATACGAAAAATCAAAAATATTGCACAGATTTTCCTCAAATTTGGTTTTTAAAATATTTTTTTATGCATTATAAGTGACCACCAAATATGGTCATATGGCGGTATAACCTTTATCATATCGGCAGCAAACAGATTAATGATAACTAGCAGATCCCAGCCCTCAATATTAGTGTTGACAATATAACAAAAATATGTAAAAGAAATTAGCGCTATCAAATATTTTATTTTGTTTAAATTAAAATTTTAATTCATTTATTTATTTTTACGTTACAATAATGCATTATAAACAAGTAGTTGTATATTTGAGTCAAGTTTATATAGTTTATACAATTGCAGCCAGCAGCATTTTTAGTCGTGTTGTCGTGTAGCCGTAGTCGTCTATGTGCTTCATGCATAATCTATACTAATATTATAAAGAGGTAATGTGTGTTTGTTTGTTTGTTTGTTTGTTTGTTTGTAGGAGGTAATCTCCGTAACTATCCATCTGCTATTCCCGAAATTTTCGCAGATTCTTACTGCGGATATGGGAAGTGCTATAGGCTATAATTTTTTTAAATATTTTTAGTGGGCGTGGCACCTCCCACACAAAGTAAATTTTTTAAATCATGTACATATATTGAGTATTATGATAGGGAGAGCTTTGCAAATCTGTGTGAGGTCACCTATTGTTAATATTAGTAGTTACGCCGGAAATGGGCGGGATCGGACAAGTGGGCGTGGTACCTCCCATACAAGTAATAATTCAGTATTATATATCTCGAGTACTGTGATAGAGAGACCTTTTCAAATTTGTCTGGTGTCACCTATTATTAATGTGAGTAGTCGGACAAAAAATGGGCAGTATCGGACCAATAGGCGTGGCACCTGCCATACTAATTAAATATAAAATGCCATATATCTGGAGTACTGTTATAGTGAGAGTCTTGGGACTTTGTGTGAGCCCATAAGTTATTCATGTGATTAGTTAGACAAAAAATGGGCACGATCGGAGCAGTGGGCGTGGCACCGCCCGTACAAAGTAAATATATGATATCATATAACTGGTGTACTAAAAAAAGGGAAGCTTTTAGATCTTAATATGTGTAGTCGTTGCACCACCCGTACAATTTTTTTCATTAAATAAATTATTATATAAAACCCTAAAGGTATGCTAATCAATTTTAGCCAATTCACAATTTAACACTTTTTATTGTCGTTAATGTCGATATTGGTTTATGTCCAAAATTATTTTTGCAAACACATTAGCAAATTTAATAAACACACACACACACAACATTGTATAAATTTTTGCATGTGTTAGTAGCAATTTTAAAAGCATTTTACTCGAAAAAACTGTAGAAATGTAAAAACCTGTAAATGTGGTGGACAGCTAAAAAGAAATAACTTTCAAATGAGGAGTGTGTTTGGTCAAAATAGGATTAAAAGTGACAAACTTACATCGGTCACAAGAAATCGTTTTTTCTCTTAATATTATAGATGACACAGAAATTTGGTTTATGATTCTTTTCTATAAGACTATAATTTTCTTTCTTGTTATATATACTAATATAATAAAGAGGTAATGTGTGTTTGTTTGTTTGTTTGTATGAGGTAATCTCCGTAACTACTAATCTGATCTTCCTGAAATTTTCACAGAGTCTTACTGCAGATATGGGAAGTGCTATGGGCTATAGTTTTTATAAATATTTTTAGTGGGCGTGGCACCTCCCATACTAAGTTAATTTTTAATATCATATATATTGAGTACTATGACAGGGAGAGCTTTGCAAATTTGTGTGACGTCACCTGTTATTAATGTTAGTGGCTATGCTTTATGGGTGGCCTCAGATAAGTGGGCGTGGCACCCTATACACAAAGTATTAATTCAATATTATATATCCCGAGTATTATGATGGGGACATCTTTGCAGATTTGTCTGAGGTCATCTGTTATTAATGTAAGTCGTCGCACAAAAAATTAGCAGGATCTGAAAAATGGGCGTGGCACCTAACATACAAAGTAAATATAAAATGTCATATATCCGAAGTACTGAATAGTGAGAGCCTTGTGACTTTGCATCACCCCATAAGTTATTCATATGATTAGTCGAACAAAAAATGGGCGTGATCTGAGCAGTGGGCATGGCAGCGACAATACAAAGTAAATATATAATATCATATAACTGAAGTATTATAAAAGGAAAAGCCATGACACTTTATACGAGCTCATCAAATATTAATGTGAGTAGTTATATAAAAATGGGTGGTATGGGATCAGTGGGCATGGCATCCCATACTAAATAAATCAGGAGTACTGTAATAGTGAAAGCCTTGAGACTTTGTGTCAGCCCATAAGTTATTCATATGATTGGTCGAACAAGAAATGGGCGTGATCTGAGAAGTGGGCATGACAGTGCCAAGACAAAGTAAATGTATAACATCATATAACTGAAGTACTATAAAAGGAAAAGCCAGGACATCAGATATTAATGTGAATAGTCAGATAAAAAATGGGTGGTATGGAATCAGTGGGCGCGTCGCACAGTGGCGCCATTTGAGTTTTTTCGTTGCAAAAATCATATCTTTTGAACCGAATAACATAATTGAACAGTTTAAACAGCGTATGATAGATAACTGTTCAGCCTATGAAATGAGCGTTTGGAAAGGGTGCTACGCTTTGTAGGGGCCTACTTATGGGTATCAAAGTTAAAATTTGTAGAAACATCAATTTTATGGTAACTAAAAAAAATTATTTTTACATTTTTAGATTGTTTTTATTTTTTTTTTTTTTTTTAGGGTTTTATGTTTTAAATTATTACCCAACAAATTAAGAAAAAATTACTTCTTTTTTAAATTTATTTTTTCACTTTTCTGTAAAATATTCATCACAATTCGTAAGAGAAGGTATATATAAAAGACTAATCATTTCTAAACTATAATTATTTTCTAACTCTATTCGTGACTTCACATGCCGCAGGGAAGAAATAAGTGGATCGGAAGATGCTGCTAACATGTTGAAGAGGTCCTCATTTTGCCTTACCCTTGATGCTTTGAATGTGTTCTGCAATCTATATTTTTTATAAAATTTGTTAAGAAACTCCTGTGCTTCTTCAGAAAGCTCTCCAATTGACAAAGACTGGTACTCAATTATATCTTTGCCATGCGCCAATATTTTATGGACGGTCGGGGTCAACTTCTTCTGTGGATACATTTCTGCTAAAAGAGATGCAGTTTTCGATGCATATTCTCCATATTTTGTAGAATTGACATTTTCTTTGCAGTTTAAAACATTCAAGATCGTTCCCAATCTTTTCACGATTTGATTGTCAATTCCAGTGATTCTAGTTACTGCCTCATCATTTTCAAAAAATCTCCTAGAAGTGTTTCCATCGTTTGAGTTACCGTCTCCGTGCTTGGGACAGTCTACTTTTAGTCCAACTTGTTTAAAAAAGCATCCTGTATTTGCTTCCTTCTGATCTTTTCCTTATCCTTTATTGATGTATTTTCATCGAAGTTTTCCTCCTCTTGTGGCAGGGTATACGCCAGTTTTAGCAAGAACTCCATACACCTTATCCTTGCGTGCAATGGTGACATTCCATATTCGTAATTCTCCTCGTTTGTAGAATCGTTTAAATTACCAAAGTTCTTCTGACTCTTTTTGCAAATCGGGCATGACAATGTTGAGGTTGTTCCTGTCAGTTTGTTGACGACTTTTCCATCAAACATGGTCAGGTGGAACTCGTAATTGCATTCAATATATTTTCCTTCTCCAATTTGCAGCTTTGTGGGCTTAATCTTGCTTATTTGTTCTTCAATGTCCTTCACCGTTTTCCTTATGAGTTCTGCCGATTCCCTTGCAAACTAAAACATTATTGGTCGGCAATAATGCACTGATGATGGACGTGGATTTTTCCAGTGTAGGGAAACATCAGATTTTAGCCGCAAAGGAACAACAGATGCCATAAACATATTTCCGTCCGATATTGTAGCGTCATCGGAAGATATCCTTTGCTTATAAAAACTTTGTCCGGATGATCCATCGCAGCCCCATTTGCTGATCAATGTCAGTTTCTCAGGAAGAATTTTCACCTCTTTTTCAGGAAGACTCTCCAACAACCGTTTTGCTGTATGGCCCATGAGATCCTGTAGATTGGCTTTCACAGAGACTTCCGTAAACTCCGTATGCAGTGGTCGTGAATTTATTTTGGCTTGCGTAATATGCTTGTATCCTGGTAAAGCGTCAGCCCCGTGTCACATCAAGGATGCCCGTAGTATCTCATATTTTTCTTTGGAAAGTTGTAAGTCCATAAACAAGGCCAAGGCTTCTTCGGAACCATACTTTTTAATGTGTGCGTTTGTGGGCGTGGGAATGCTTTCCTTAATCCTTTTTAGTCGCAGTGGCCTTGCATCAGCAACAGATTTCGTAATCTGCGACCTAACTCTTTCACTATCCTTTGTATATTTAATAGACAGCGCGTACGATAAATGCTTCGTGATCAAGTCATTGGTGGCATCGGCAAGTTTCCTCTTTCTTGTGAAAATTGAACACTCCTCAATACTTTTTTTTGGCCTTCCTTTTGCTCCTCTGGTTGATGTGGTGGGTTTATCTACTGCCAATATATGAAGGATGGTGTCTTCATTAAGCCAGTCCTCGTATTTGGAGTTGAAGTTCTGAATGGTTCGATTAGATTTCACCCATTTTGCCTTAATATTTGCATATATCAGATAAAAATTATTTTTTATAATTTCGCTTCTCTCAATATTTCCGTATAAGCTATCAAGTTCTTCTAAAGCAGCTTCCGTGAAAAACTTTGCTGTGGTTGACCTTCTAAACAGTTCAAATAATTTTAAATTGTTCAACTCCATGTTTTCAGTACTTAAATTGTTTAACGCCATCGTTTCAGTACTTGTTGCGCCAACTTTCAGTCGTAGACTAATCCAGGCATTATGCTTATTTTGCAATATATAGGCTTATGCTACCATGCCTAAAAATTTACCTGTTCCCTGCATACATATGGATTTAGGCTGAATTATGCAATTTTGATATTATGCTCGTGTCTAAATAAGATGGAGGGACCATAAGTCAATATTGTTCTTGACCATTTGTACTCCAAAGTAATTTTTAAGTGAGGTGCGTACCTGCGAATTTCAATGAGTAGTTTTTTGTGCATCCTGTGTCTGTAACAGAATATTGGGAGTAGACTTTGGCAGAGGCTCACAGGTAGACAACCGACTTAAAATGCAATTTTCAAACTATTAGATCAAACTACTGTCAGTCAAAACATGTAAGGGATGCACGCCGTACAATTTCTGCAACCATGTCTTTTTAAACTTTTTTACCTCTAGAAGCCAAACGGGCACGTACGGGCAGATAAAACCTTTTGAATTATGTAAAGAAATAATCAAAGAACATGTTTTGCAAATATGGCAAATATAGAAAAATATAGATTTTTTTTATTTTCCGTCAAAGTTGAAAAATAGTGAAAAAACGGATAGTTTTTAAATAGTGATTTACCAGGAGAAACACAAAGAAAACAGTTAATTTTTTTTTTATCATTATACATTTAATAAATACATCAATCAATACAAACAAAAAATAAGGCGATTCGTTACCTATTTTTCGTCAAATTACGCCTGAAATCGCAACAAATTGACTAAAAATTGTGTGTTTTTTTGAAAACCGAAAGTCGGTCAACTTTGAACGGTTATATCTTCTAAACTAAAAATGTGATATTATTAAGAGTAGCATATTTGAAATCGCTGAAAAGTTTCCTATAACATGGGTTTATTCAAATCTTCGTCGGCGCACCTGAAAATTTTGATTTTTGCAACCTCGTTTGCTCTACGGACGCCACTGTGCGCCGCCTCCAATACAAAAAAAAAATACTATGATAGCGATAATCTTGAGACTTAAAAAAATCATTAATTATCAATGTGCGTAGTCGTGGAAAATATGGGCGGATTAACCAAATTCAAAAATCGCCAAAACCAAAAAACGGTGAAACCGGAAATCGCGAAAAACAAAAATCGCCAAAAACAAAAATCTTCAAAAATAAAAAGTTGGCAGAATCAAAAATTGGCAAAATCAATAATCGTTAAAATATAAATTGACAAATGATATTATGAATTCAAGGCCAACCGTGTTGCCGGATTTATTGTTTTTCTCATAGGCAATGAAAAAAAAAATATTATATATAAGCAAGCATTGAAATCAAAAAGATGTAAAATAAATCAAACAAAATATTTTAGTTTTATAATACAGGGTGGCCCAAAAAAGACTGAAGGATTAAAAATAGTTATATCTTTTTTGTTTTTAATAATTTTTTTTTTTTTGTCTTTTGCAGGTTATTTACTGGTTTTTGGAGATAAATCATGGCTACATATGATGTGCAGAAACGCGCCAAAATCATTGAATTTTTTTATTCTTCTGGAAGGTCAATTATTACAACTCAACGAAATTATCGTCGTCATTTTAATGTCCGAACAGCACCCAGTCACAACATGATTAGGAACTTAGTCTCCCGTTTTGAGGAACATGGAACAGTGGCAGATCTTCCAGGAAGAGGAAGAGGTCGATCTGTGCGCAATGAAGCAGTTGTGGAGGCTGTATGGCAGAGTGTAAACGAAGATCCATCTGTCTCTACTCGTCGTCGTTGTACTCAATTGGGAATCTCCAGAACATCCCTGCAAAGAATTTTGAAGCGGGATCTTAAAATGTTTCCGTATAAAATTCAAATGGCACAGCAACTGCTTCTCCAAGATCATCAGGCACGCCTGCAATATGCTATTCGTTTTAGTCAAATAGCCAGAGAAAATGATAACTTTTTAAACAATCTTATAATGAGCGATGAAGCTCATTTCCACTTAAATGGCTATGTAAACAAACAAAATTGTAGATTTTGGGGCACTCACAATCCTAGGGCATTACATCAGCGTGAATTACACCCCGCCAGATGTACTGTTTGGTGCGGTGTTATGGCTGATTAAATTGTCGGTCCATATTTTTTCGAAGATGTGGAGGGTCAACCAGAAACGGTTAACGGGGCTCTGTATAGGACTATGATAGAAAATTTTTTGCGTCCACATGTTGAGAATAATCAAAACATATGGTTCCAGCAAGATGGAGCAACTGCGCATACAGCAAGAGCGACAATGGAACTTCTTCATAACATTTTTGGTGAACGAATAATTTCCAGAAATTGTGATTTTGCTTGGCCTACACGTTCACCAGATTTGACTGCTCCAGACTTTTTTTTGTGGGGCTATTTGAAAGGAGTTGTGTATATCAATAAACCCCAAACAATTCAAGAGCTTAAGCAGAACATTCAAGCAGAAATAAAGAACTTGGAACCAGAAACTCTACGGGCAGTAATGGAAAATGCGGTTAAAAGAGCCAATTTTTGTTTGCAAGAAAATGGACACCATTTGAGAGATGTTATATTTCACACTTAGATGTAAAAAATTTCCATGAATTAAATATTTAAAAACATAAAAAAAAAATTAATAAAAAATAAAAACAAAAAAAATACAGTTATTTTTAATCCTTCAGTCTTTTTTGGGCCACCCTGTACAAACTTCGAAGGAAAAATTAATTATGAAAAAATACATATCAATAACTCTCGGTAGGTCGTAGCGAAGCGCGACAGGGCATGCTAGTAATTAATAACACTGCGGAACAAAAAAAATAAAAAAATCTGCGGCATTTATTTTGTTAATGATTTTTGTAAACACTTGTATTTGACATACATACTACGCATTTAATTTTTTTTGGATTGACTCTGATTCTCGCGATAAACCGTTATTTAAAAAATGAAGGAGGCTTCACCACATATTTCAGCATAACTCAAGAACGGTTTGTCCGATTTGGTTGAATAAAAAAATGAAAATCTACAGCTAAATTACCTTCAAGTTATACCTACACTATTTTTTAATTAAGGCAATAGTTTCGGCAATATTCATAAAGTTTTTCCGATTTTGATTTAAAATTTAAATATTTTTGTTGTTTTAAAATTCATAAAAAATCAAAAACATCAAAACTGCTCTATTTTAGTCTTAGGTTAACAACATAGATATGTTGCAGATAAAACAAGCCATATCTAATTAAAATCGATTAACAAGTTTTGATTTAATTTACAATTTAGTGATGGTATCTCATTTTGATAAAAAATTTCTAGATTCAATTTTGTTCAATATTACCCAAATTTATTTACAGTAATCCTGAAAATAAGAAATGTGTTCAAAGTCTCGGTCTCACCCTCTGGAAATATGCGAATAGCAAAAAAAATGAGAAATACAAAGTTTTGGGCCAAAGAATATCTCAAGTATATAGCATCAAAATCGAATAAAAACTCGCCAAGAAATAGCAAATGCCCCAAATGTGCCAAAAAAAACTAGGTCGTGAAATTTAAAGGACATTCTTTCAAATTTAAGAAATTAATTAAAGATATATTTTTTTTCTCTATACTTATGAGCATTCAGACATGAAGTATACTTTGATTACCATGTTTTTAACCAATTGCGCAACGAGACCAAATATGGAAAATTTTTTTGATAAAATTTTGAAAACCTTTTTTTTAAAGTTTTAAAAAAATTTTTTAAACAAAATTTAAAAAAAAATGGATAAGGCGCTTTAAAGTTAGGTTAAATATATGTTAGAGATTAACTGTGAGAATTTTTCAGTAAATTCCTCTGTCAGGGCAATTCCATAAAATGTCAACTTTGATGAAAAAAATTTTTTTTTCATTTATATGAAGTAAGTTTAAAAATATATTAAAATATGTTCCAAGTTACATAATGTAATTTCTTACAAGTATTCTAGATTATAACATAATTATAAAATTTATTTGTTAGATTTAGTCATTTTTCAGACATATTGCAATTACTGCAAATTGTAATTTTGTTTAAAATGGTGCGTGGTAGAGAAATTAAAATTTGCAGTAATTGCAATATGTCTGAAAAATGACTAAATCTAACAAACAAAAAATTTCTTCGCTTCAAAAAGCGTCATCTCAAATATATGTAAAAGTACATATGTAGGTATGTACAAAACCGTACATCACATATGACAACTCTTACGAAAACTGAGAATAGTGGAAATTACAAGTATAAATGCAAAAAATATTCAAAAATTCAAAAATAACGATTGTTTGTTTGGACAGAGTTGTATCTTCTGAAATTAATACAAAGTAAAGCTGTATGGTACGAAAACTGAATCTAACCACACTGCTCATAGGCCTGACTTTAGGTGAGTGTGTTAAAGCGCTGACCAAAAAGTGCAAGTACGAGCGTATGTGAAGGTTCATGGTTCAAAACCTCACGGCCGCCCTAAGTAGAAACAATTTTCATATAGAAACAATCTATTCAATTAAAACATAACAATTATCACAATGTTCAATAAATCGCTGATGAAGGCTGAAATGCCAGAAACCGGTCCGATTAAGAATACAGTGCAGTTATGAATTTTTGTAATATATGCTTTCTTCTTCTCTACCACGCACCATTTTAAAATTTATTTATTTACTAAATTTTCTTTTAATACATGTTTAAGAAGCTTTAGTCATTCCGTCACAGTCATTCCGTCACGAGTTAACAACTTCAACACTATCATAGCTAAGTAGCTCTGAATTATAATTTTATATTGCTTATATATTATATGTAAAATATTCATTAGTTAAAAAACTGACTAGCTTCTTAATTGACAAAAGTTCCTAGGTTTTAATACCAGGACAGAGTCATGGTAGCAAAAATGTCATTCCGTCACACAATAAGAAATTACTCAAAAATAAAAGAATAAAATAGAGAAAAAATTGTTTCCGATTTTTTTTAAATCTCTTACTCATTAACAATCATTTTTTTTTTTTTTTTATTAATTTTTTATTAATGAAAATCCTAATGTAACAAGATTTAAAATCTTATAAAACAACATTAGTCATAACAAATTAATTTTCAATAAGAAGAATGTAAGTAAGTTTAATTTATAATTAAATTTAGAAGAATAATATTAAATAAAATATAATATAAAATATATAAAAAATATAATAAAAATGTAAAAATAAAGTGTAAAAATATCCTGCACAGCAGGTAAAAATTATATAGAAATTAAAATTAAATTAACTAAAGAAATTAAAATGAAGTATTAAAAATCAATTGGGAAAAAGTTTAAAAAGTTCTTTCTTAAATGATGTTGTATTTGATATTTTGTGAAGTTGATTATTTAAAGTATGTAACGAGTTCCAAAGACGTATGCCATTTACAAAAAAGTGTCTTTCGGATATTAGTCTATTGTACAATATTGGTACAAGACAGTTATTACGGTTAGATCTTGTAAATAATAATCGTTCGAAAAGGTAAACGGGTTCTTTAATGAAAATAATTTTATGAACCATAAGTAAAGTTCTAAATTTAAGATAGTCTTCAAATGAAATGCCATAAATTTTATTTAGAAAAGCGGAGATACTATCATATTTGCGTAAACCATAAACATATCTAACTACACTTTTAAACACGCATGTAAGTTTACCCATGTCTGCACTATCACAACCTGACAACAATTCACAACCATATAAAAGCGTAGGTAAGATAAACGATTTTGCAAGAACAAATCTAATTTTCTGCGGTGTGAAGTACTGAGAAGACCAAAGACTACGGAGAATACTATAAACTTTTCCAGAAGCTTTGTTAATTTGATCATTCCACGTTAGGGTATTATTAAAAATCATTCCAAGGTTTTTAGTATTCGCAACGTAGGCGATATCCACTCCATTAATACTAACTTTCGGAAGACAAGTGGTATCATATATCTTTTTAAAAATAACAAGGCACTGAGATTTTTTCGGATTTAAGGTAAGACAATTCAACCTAGCCCATTCAAATACGTGGTTCAGTTCAGTATTCAGGTTCTGTACACAATTTTCCACATCTCGTACGTTACATGATGTGTATAACTGAACGTCGTCAGCGTACATGTGCATTTGGCATGAATTAATTACGCGTGGTAGATCATTTATGTAAATAGAAAACAAAAGAGGGCCAAGTATAGACCCCTGCGGAACACCCCTACTTAAAGACGCAGAGGTAGACGACTTGTCTTTAGAGACAACTACTTGCTCTCTATTCCGAAGGTAAGAGCTAATCAATTTAGAGGAGGTTTCAGAAAAACCAAAAATATGTTTAAGCTTTTTAACAAGAATATCATGGTCCACTGAGTCAAAAGCTTTAGAGTGGTCCAATAAAGTCAAAAAAGCAATATTACCACTGTCAACGATAAAACGAAGATCTTCCGATACAACAATTAAAGTAGTGATACACCCTCTTTTCCTGCGAAAACCAGATTGCTTAGATGATAAAAGATTATTATTGGATATGTGTTCATTCATTTGTTTGCTCATAATTTTTTGTATTCTTTATTAGATTTCGGCAAGGGAATTACTTTTGCCCATTTCCACAAACTGAAGAATGAATTTTCAATTGAAAATGGCTTTGTGAAATAGCCTTAACTTCAATTTTTCAACTCAAAATGCCATTTCGTCACATATGGAATTGGCCTGTCAGAATTTTTTTTACAAGGAATTTTTTGCGGTCCATGTTCAGACCTAGTCCCAATACAAATGACCCCTATGAAAATGACATACATTGCCATAATATCCATATTATCATATATCTCACAGTCAAGTTGGGCTTATATGTGTTTATTATATCCATTAATCAGTAGTCCAAAAATAACCCCTATAGAACAATTCTTTGTTATATAGAGCTGCTTCCCGATCTTCACTTAAATCTATTAAAAACAAAAATATTGCACACATTTTTCTCAAATTTACTTTTGTATATATGCTTTCAAAATATAAGTGACCTTGTCAAATGTGGTCAAGATCGGACCATTTTTCGACCTAGTCTCCATATAAATATAGCATCCAATATGAACTTTTTCATATCTGCAGCCAAAAAACTTAATAACAATGCCACTTAAATTTGGTTTATGCTTATTTGGAGTATCGAATTAGTTGGACCGAAGAGATACGGTCTCTTAAACACGACTTAAAATAGAACTGAACTCGAACCTGTTTATTGTACATGTTCTGTTTTTTCTTACTACACGAGCCACAACACGACTTAAAATATAACTGAACTCGAACCTGTTTATTGTACATGTTCTGTGTTTTTTTTTTCAGTACACGTACCAGAACATGAACTTCAAATAAAGCAACACTCAAAAATGTGTGCTTTATGTGTGATTGAAACAAAAAGTACGTGATAGGAAAATGTTCGTGTAAATAACGAAATATTAAAACGAACACAGTCATGGTTGTGTTGGGCACCGAAGAAAATTTAAAAACAAACATAATTGATATGAAAATAAAAATATGTGTGTGTTGGTCTAAGTTATGTTTGTTTACATATATGTACGAGTTTTTTATTCAGTGTTTGTTTTTTTCTGAACTCTGATTTATATTTAGTAAACAAATCGGTTGTTTCTAACTTAAAATATAGTCTAAATTTCCAAACTGCTACCAAAAAGACAAAAACAAAAACATAAAATAATGTTTAAGTCTACTATGTTGAATCTTGATACCCTCCACCTGGGTTTTACTTTTACATCAATATCTGCACTTATTGCACGATTTATAATAAATGTAAGCAAAATATTTGGAAAAGTAAGCAATTTGGTAACCTTAATACTAAATTTTTACAACAAATCCAATTAATGTTTAGCATTTTTAGAGATCTCTCCATCTTTTAGGCTATATCTTAAAACAATGATGCCCGATTTACTCCATTTTAAATACCAACCTGCTCGCAATAATGACAACCTATATTATTCTGAGCTTATGCGTTACAAACGGAAAGACAAACTGATATATAGCCTCTGCACAATGGTGAGGAGGGCATAAGAAACAACAGAACAAAAACAAGAAGTAAACAAAAGTATGTGCATATTCATCGCTGATACATAACTTTATGTACATGATGTATTACGTATAAATATTTTTTCACTTCTTTTAGTTTTTTATATAAAATTATATGGTACTTTTTAGAGATATCTCCACATTTTAGCCCATATCTTCACACAATGACGCTCTATTTATCCTAATTTAAACACCAAACTGCTCAAAATAATGGCAAATAATATTATCTTAACCTTACTTATGTGAATGGTTTACTTTCTGAATGAGCGTGATTTCAACAGACGGACAGACGGACAGACGGACGAACATTGCTATATCGGCTCCAGTAGTTGTAAGGATTAAGAATATATATAATTTAAAGGGTTGCAAATATTTTGTTCTATGCGTTACAAACGGAATGACAAACTGATATACGGAAACCCTCTGAACGGTGGCGTGGAGGGTATAAGAAAAATTATAAAAAAAACTTGTTCATACATTTTTTTTCGAGTTAAATAACAGTTTTGTTGTTGCCTAATCTTATTGAACAAATTAATAACAACCATTTCAAATAATGCCCGGTGATCGATTTTAAGTTCTTTCAACAATTCCACATTTCACGGCACTAATAAAGAATTTTTATGGGCGAAACTTCAAAACATACCTACAAAACATTTCTCGTGTAAAAATGTACTTTATTCATTAGATACATTTAGCTTTAAGATTATAAATACGGTAGCATTTACGTATTGTTTGTCCCCATGATCTTTAAAAATAAATATTTTTAAATGAAAAAAAAAAAAAAATAAACGACCAATTGGAAGTTTTCTTTATAATTTTCTTTATAATTCAACGCAGATTGATAAAGTAAATTTTTTAAAAATAAAACTCACATTTTTATTTAAATATAAATTGCAAATCATTCCTGTTGAGATGTCGTTAGATACACTGACAAATAAATATTTGTTATTTATCTTAATTATTTCTATTTTGCGCTAATTACTTTGTGTATTTGCCAACCGTTTTGTAAATTTGTGTAAACTTTGGTGTTATAATATCATTCGTGTTTATTTGTAACGACAGAAAAATGGTTGTCATCCTAAACTCAAGTAAAATATATTTTTATTGTTATAATTTGTTTATAATATTATTATAGTAAATATTTTGTTTACTTTGCAAGCTAACAACGCGTTAGCTGCCTATTCATGCTCCGTATGTGCTGAAAGTTGTTTATTTTCATAGTTTGTTGCTAGAATAAAATAAGTTAAGAAAAACAAGTCGAGCCAGTGTATTAATCGAATTGCGTTGGACATCTGTATAAAAGTGTTTTGTTAATTTCTTTAAGACACGAAATGGGCTTTGGGGATTAGGTCGTATTTACATGGCGAGATTTACATTGTTTCAATATTCATTTGAATTTAACTAATAAAATATTAATTTTTTAAATATTAATTTTGAATTAACTAATAAATTAATAAATAGAAATATTCAAAAAGCGATGGTTAACTTTAAAAGCAATATTATGAACCAAAATTGCTTAGATTTGCGAGCAATTCTTGAAATATTTCACTCAGTTTTACTCCCATGTATGCTTCAGTAATTACACCCTGTACCACAATGTAGTCAAAGTATAATAGCTTTGTGCTAATGTTGACCAAGATACATTTTTTTATTACACCAATCCACTCGGAACCGATTTCTGAGTCAACGTAGCGATAACCATCCGTCCGTCCGTCTGTCAGTGCATCTGTCTGTCTGTCTGTCCATGTAAATCTTATCAAGCAACAGGTGGCAAATATGAATATATCTTGATGAAATTTGGTATATAAGGACGAATGCTCTGAAATTGGTGAATATCGATGCATTTTAAGATTTAGTCAAGAATCATATATAGATGAGGATGTGCAAACTGCAATTTGGTCATCATGAAATTGATAATGCAAGAATGGCAGATCTCAGAATGTTCATTTGAACGTGGCTCACATTTATGAACAAGAGTGGCAGATATCAGAATGTTAATTTGGCATAGCATTGAACATTGATCACAGTTATGATGAAGTTACGAAAAGCAGCCACTTTCAGGGTTGACAAATATTTACTAAAAAGGTTTTAAAAACGTAATATCAAAAAAAAATTTTAGGAGAAAATATGAAACTGGAATTGCAAAAAAAAAGCAATATATTATATATTATAATTTGGAATAAAAAATTTAAGAGTACACAAAGTTTTTTCTTTATATTTAGGAACTTTTTGCTTTTAAATTAAATCATCATCGTAATCATTGCCTTTATTTTATTTTAAAAAAAAGAAGCAGTAACAAAAAAAATGTCTTTTTGAATATATATAGTGGCCCTGAAAAGGGCCTTTTTTTATTTTGTAGCCCTAAAAAGGCCCTTTTTAATATTTTTATATTTTTTTGGACATGAAGAAGACCTCTTATATGCTGAATTTCGCAAAGTAGCAGCGACGGCGAGCTTCTGTACCTGCCGTTATAGCATGGTTATCGCAAAGAGCTAAATAATGAAAAACAAGAAAACTAAAAATTGTATGAATAACTACAAAATGTGCTATCATTTATAATCGCGCTGTATTTTTTTTTTTTTTCTTTCCAAAACCAATTTGTAATTTGGTGGTAAACTACATTTTTTAAGAAATTTAATTTTTTTAAAGAAAAGGTACTATTCAAGAAAATTTACTATATAATATACTTTTTAAGAACAGGTACTTTCTTATAAAAAGGTACTTTTCTAATAAAATATAAATTTTTTTAAGAACAGCTACTTTTTTTTAACAAAATATACCTTTTTTAAGAATATATACGTTTTTAAGAAAAGCTATTTTTTATTATGCTTTTTTAAGAAATTGTATTTTTTTTTTAAGAAAAGGTACTTTTTTTAAGAAAAGGTACTTAAAAAAATATTTTTTAAGAAAATATATTTTTTAAGAAAATATATTTTTTAAGACTATTTTCTTAACAATATATACTTAGTTTAAGAAAATATACTTTTTAATTAAATTTACTTTAAGAAAAGGTACTTTTTTATCAAAAGGTACTTTTTAAGATAATATACCTTTATAAAAAAGGTACTTTTTTTAACAAAAGTTAAATGTTAAAGAAAAGACACTTTTTTAAGAAAAGGTTATTTATTAACAAAAAGGGTACTTTAAAAAATGTTTTTTTTTTAATAAAAGTTACTTTTTTTTTTAATTTTTTCTTTTAACTCAATCTCTCTGTCTGCCGTGGGGCAACCCATTGCCACTTATCCAATTGATCTGAAACTTGGCCTATAGTCTTGTTGTGACTACAGATTAATTTTGGGGTAGTCACGCACAGTCACGGAGTGATCTAAATCTTATTTCCCCTCATTCGATCGATCTGAAACTAGGTCCATACACTTGCTGTGAAAAAAGATTAACTTGGAGATTAGTCACGCACAGTCACGCATTGCCACGGAGAGATTCAAAACGGATTTCCTCTCATCCAATCAATCTGAAACTTTTTTTTGAATTTTTTTATTTACATTTCTAATTAAGTTTGTGAATTGTTTTCTTTTCATTTTTTATTTCTTTGTTTTTTGAATTTTTTTTTGTTTATATTTTTTGTTTTTTATTTTTTTTTTTTTTTTTATTTTTTATAAAATACAATTTTTGAATAAATTATTAATTTCTGTTTCCTTATTTGGTTTTTTTTCCAATTTCACATATTTTTTCAACCATGTTTGACAAATTTAATTTCATATAAAACAAATGTCTTATGAAATTTTTCAAATTAACTTTACTTGATGAAACTATTCAAAAATTTAAACTTTTCAACTTTTTCGCTTTTAGAATTTGTTTTGTTTTCTTAAATATATTAACTATGTGTGTGTGTTTGTTGTTTCTTACTGTGTGCCAATGTGTGTATACCCAGTCAGCATTTGAAAGCTTGTTTCAACAATCTCATTTGAAGATCAAGTCATAAAACCGTGTCATAATTTCATTAAATGTAACTGGGTTTTTATGTTCCTGCTTCATAACAATGTGTGCGTTTTGTCAAGTGAAGAATATGTTTTTTTTTTCGAATGATTTTAATTATTATCAATGTGAACATATTTTGCGTACCAATGTGTGCGTGTGTGTGTGTTGTGCAAAGTAAAAACTTGGATCTTAAAATTCAAATTAAAATCCAATGCAGTTTGCACATCCTCATCTATATATGATTCTTAATTTAGCCCTCAGACAAATGTTCCATATGGGATCCATTTAAATTGGCAAAACGTCCAAATTATCATATAGGTCCCGGTCAAATCTCGTTTGTGTGTGTTTATTACACCCATTAATGAGTAAAAAATGAATCCTGTGGGAAAATTCTCCGTCATATAAAGCTGTTTCCTGATCTTCTCTTAAATATATAAAAAAAAGCATGTGAGTCCGATCATAGGGGAGATGTGTAAACATATAGTAATTAAAGATTTTTTTATGCCACTTTTTTAAAATCAAACAGAAAGCATCATCTATGTATCACTTATAGCAAACAATATAAAAATATTTATTATTATTTATTATTTCAACTGGTTAATTTTTAATTTTTCGGTTTTCATTTTATATTTTTCATTTTTATTTTCCATTTTTAATTTTTTATTTCTAATTTTTTATTTTTCATTTTTTATTTTTCATTTTTATTTTTCATTTTTCAAAACGTTTTTATAATGCTATTCGCTCGCTCATTTTATCTCCACGCAGTTCCTAATGAAATTGTGCCTTCATTTTACCTCCAAACACTTCCTAGTCTGTTCACCAATACAATCGTACCTCACACCGTTTTTGTCTTATTCTGTTTTTGTGATTGTATTGTGAAATAGATTTTTACCGCCCCGACGCTATAGATATTTACACATCAAAAATGAAAATATTGAACAAATATTTCTTAAGTTTGGTTTGTATATATTTTTGCAAAATATAAATGGCTTCATTGAACATGATCAGGATCGGCCCATTCTTCGGTCTGGACTCCAATAAATTAGGCACAAAAATTAAAATTGGTTTCTGCTTTGGTTTCTCATTTTCTAGCCAATTAGTAGGACCTAAATACATTTCTTTAAACGCATGGTATAGAGTATCGTATAGTCGGTCTAGACCATCTATACTTTTCTTAATTCTTTTATATTAAAATAAAGTACTTAAACTATACATCATTGGAAGATTTTGAATTTAATATTTTAATTAAATCTATTTAATTATACTAGCAGATTCCAGCCCTCGAAATTCGAGTGCAAATTCTAGGAAATTTTATTTTTTCATTACATGACCCAAACTCATTTTTATTGTAAACACATTAACAAAGTTAATAAACACACACACACAGCATTGTATAATTTTATGTATGTGTTAGTAGCAACTTTAAATGCAATTGTCTCAAAATAAAGGAAAAAATTTAAAAATCTGTAAGTCTGCAAAACGGATAAAAAAATACCTTCCAAATAATATACGTTTGGTCAAAATCGGGATAAAAGGGTAGAACAAAACATCGGTCACAAGAAATCGTCTGGCCTATTACTAATATAGATTAACGTTTTCTTGCATGACCTTTGTAAGCAATAAGCACAACGTTTTGGCATCGAATTCACTAGATTTGGTCATCTTTACTTAAAAATTCCAGATTCACTTAACAGTAGTACAGAGGGTTGGTTGTAATTGGTTGTATTTATAAGTTTTCAATTGTTTTGAGATCTGGCTACTTAGTAGGCCAATGCACCACGTTCACTTTAATGTTCAGAAACAACTTTTTCCAAGTTTGCAAAAGAAAACTATTTTATTTTGATCCAACGCATGGATCATACGAGTACACCATAGCAGCTATATCGTATTGCTAGAACCCAATTCTTTAATTGTTTTTGTGTGAATTTTAGATTGAATTTTGCATTATCAGGTCTTCTGATGTAGGAATGCGATTTTGTACCTCCAAATAAAACAACTATTTATTTACCCGTCCAATGACTTTTCTTCACTTTTCAGCTGGGCATGAGTTTTAGCATTCTCCATAGAGCCTTATATCATTCTTTTGTGACTGCAGGGATACTTTTCAGGAACTATACAAGCATTTAAGTTGATGTCTCTTGCGTTTTCCAGCAAATAGTTTCAACAATTGTTGAAAATGTAGTTCCTTCAGCTCTTTAGCTGGCATAAATAGGATCTTCCTGCATTGTCTCACCAAACAATGAGTCATTAATGATGATAAAATTCGTTGGCATCCACGTATTTCTCGCTTTTTAATAAATTTTTTAACATTTTTAATAATTTTTTAAAATATCCAACTATTATACTTACTTCTGAATATGGTTTGTGCTCAGAAATAGTATTTTGTTTTCAGGCGTGCAATGTTTTCGCCTTCCCAAAATATATGCTGAACTTTATTAAATACAATAAAAACTAATCTCACTTTAAGTTTTTCTGTCTTTTTATTTCAATAATTACACTAACATTTAATTTTTTAAGCACGTGTCGTCAATCGGTTCTAATTTCATAACTGCACTGTTAATATTTTTTGAAAAAATAGATCCTCTGATAGAGAATGTAATGGTATCGCATAGTTATATCAAAACAATAAGCACACATTTTTTTATTTACTTTTTTTATATGATTGAAAAATAATTTTTTTTGTGCTATTTTTTTGACTGGCAGTGTATATGTGTATTACAAAAAAAACAACATTGAAACCTGAAAAGAGAATAGTCTACAGTATAACTAAAAAGTTCCAACTATATGAAAACTATGGTTATTTAAAATTTAATTAAACAAAACATTCCATACATAGATGTAATCGATTAAAGTAGAGAACTAACTTGGTAATTTGGTTACAGATAGACAAAAAAATCATGTGAGTCCGATCGCAGGGGAGATGTGTATACATCTAGTAATTAAAGATTTTTTTATAGCACTTTCTTAAAATCAAACAGAAAGCTTAACACTTATTATTATTATTATTTATTATTTTAACCGGTTAATTTTTAATTTTTCGTTTTTCATTTTATTTTATTTTTTATTTTTAATTTTTCATTTTTTAATTTTAATTTTTCATTTTCTATTTTTCATTTTCCATTTTTTATTTTTCATTTTTAATTTTTTTTTTTCATTTTTCATTTTCCAATTTTTATTTTTCTTTTTTCATTTTCAATTTTTTATTTTTAAATTTTTATTTTTCAATTTTCATTTTTTATTTTTCACTTTTTATTTTTCATTTTTTATATTTAATTTTTTATTTTTCATTTTTTATTTTTCATTTTTCATTATTAATTTTTAATTTTAGTTTTTCATTTTTCATTTCTTATTTTTCATGTTTCATTTTTTATTTTTAATTTTTTGTTTTTAATTTTTTAGTTTTAATTTTTTATTATTCATTTTTTATTTTTCATTTTTCCTTTTAATTTTTTATTTTTTATTTTTCATATTTTATTTTTCATTTTTTTTTTTATTTTTAATTTTTAATTTTTCATTTATTTTTCATTTTTTATTTTTCATATTTTTCTTAATTTTTGATTTTCTATTTTTATTTTTTTTTTCATTTTTCATTTCTCGTTTTTCATTTTTCATTTTTCGTTTTCATTTTTCATTTTTTATTTTTCATTTCTCATTTTCATTTTTCGTTTTTAATTTTTCATTTTTCATTTTTTATTTTTTATTTTTTATTTTTCATTTTTCATTTTTCATTTTTCATTTTTCATTTGTAATTTATTTTTCATTATTCATTTTTTAATTTTCATTTTTCATTTTTATTTTTCATTTTTTATTTTTCATTTTTTTGTTTTTCATTTTTCATTTTTATTTTTAATTTTTGATTTTTGATTTTTTATTTTTAATTTTTCATTTTTTATTTTTAATTTTTTATTTTTCATTTTTTTTTTTTTCATTTTTAATTTTTCATTTTTTATTTTTCATTTTTCATTTTTCGTTTATGATTTTTCATTTTTAATTTTTTATATTTAATTTTTTATTTTTAATTTTTTTGTTTTTCATTTTTCATTTTTATTTTTAATTTTTGATTTTTGATTTTTGATTTTTTATTTTTAATTTTTCATTTTTAATTTTTTATTTTTAATTTTTTATTTTTCATTTTTTTTTATTTCATTTTTAATTTTTCATTTTTTATTTTTCATTTTTCATTTTTCATTTATGATTTTTTATTTTTAATTTTTAATTTTTAATTTTTAATTTTTAATTTTTAATTTTTAATTTTTAATTTTTAATTTTTAATTTTTAATTTTTAATTTTTAATTTTTAATTTTTAATTTTTAATTTTTAATTTTTAATTTTTAATTTTAATTTTTAATTTTTCATTTTTTATTTTTCATTTTTAATTTTTTATTCTTCATTTTTTATTTTTCATTTTTTTTTAATTTTTTATTTTTCATTTTTATATTTTATTTTTCTTTTTTAATTTTTAGTTTTTTTTTTCCTTTGTTATTTCATTTTTTATTTTTCATTTTTGATTTTTTATTTTTGTAATTTTTATTTTTGTAATTTTTTATTTTTGTAATTTTTTAATTTTTATTTTTAATTTGTAATTTTTTGTTTTTAATTTTTTTTTTTTTCATTTTTTATTTTTAATTTTTTATTTCTCATTTGTAATTTTTTATTTTTAATTTTTTTTTTTTTCATTTTTTATTTTTTATTTTTAATTTTCAAACAGGTTGTCATAATATCATATTTTATTACCAATACAATCACATTGTGTCTTACGACTCACATGTTACGCTGTTTTTGAAATTAAACCCCCTGCGCGTATAGATGTTTACACATCAAAAAGAAGTGTGATGTGGTTATCTGCTTTAAATTATTGTCCAAAGTATAAAATTAAGGCGATTTACCCTAGATTATATATAATATTTTAACAAACGATGCATCTATCTAGTCTGTTTTATGGTGGTGTCCATGTTCTTATTTTCCTATATTCCACTGACAGTTTTATGTGTTTTACTTTTTCGGACCTGACTAACTATTTTGCACTGGCACCTCCCTTAATAAATTGTGGTATATGGCCCCTTCGTATTATAAGTACATATATATTTAGTAGTTTTATGCTTTAGAGGCCATATTAGAAATTTGCAATACCATTTGGGAAAACTTTTAATAGAAGATCGAAAAATATGCCACAAATATGTTAACGATGAAGTACTGTTAAAACTTTATTTACATAAATCAAAAGTCTTAACATGTGTAGCTTAACTGTTGGATTGGAAAAATATCTCTATAAAATGAATATTGATAAAATTGTTTGCATGTTTCGAAACAAAATCGTATTTAAGATATAAAACATATTTGCGGTTACAAGTTCAAAACATTGTTTTTTTTTTTGCTGTATTTAAAAAGTTTATCATGTAACATTTAATCTACGATGGAGAAGGCATTGCAGGATTGTGTGTTTATGGTAGATTGTATGATATTTCACGCATAGACAAAGAAAAAAGTAAATAAGTAAAATATAAGCCCACATCCACGCATGGTAATCATCACATATACACTGTTGGGAAAAATAAAGTATAAAAGAGTACTGCTCAATAATAAATCTTTTAAGAGTACTAAGATAACTTTTTTGCAGTTCCCTTTACTTTAAAACAGAAAATTTTTATGTTTTACTTTCTTTTTCTGTTGTTGCGATCAATAATTAAGTTCGGTATTATAAAAAGTAGTGCGACGAAGTGAAGTACAATTATTTTTGGTGCAAAAAAATTGTTGAATTTGTTCAGAATTATGTACGTATTATAATAAAAAGAAATAAGTTCCTTTAAATATCTCAAAATTCGAAAAACGTTTTTATTCTACATCTATAATATTAATATGTTTTTCTCGATTTTGACCAAACGTATCTTATTTGAAAGGTATTTCTCTTTGGCTGTTCACCAGAATTAAAGATTTTTAAATTTTTTAATTCTTTTGGAGTAAAATGCATTTAAAGTTTTTATTAACATATACATAGAATTATACAATGCCATGTGTGTGTTTAAAACTTTTTTTAACTTTTTTGAAAAAAATGAGTGTTTTCTTTTTACTCAATAATAATTGTGTTGAATTGAAAAATAATTTTGGACATAAACCATTCGCAATAATAATTGTGTTTAATTGAAAAAAAAATTTTTTCATAAACCAATAACGCAATCGATATTTAAAAGGTGTTGAATTATGAATTGTCTTATACAATAATTTATTAAATGAAAAAGAATTTCATAGAATTTTCACTCGAATCTCGAGAGCTGGAATCTGCTAGTATGTTCAAATAGACGATTTTTATCAACTAACTAAAAATATTTCCACAGAAACTCAAAATGAAGCTTTTGTCAAAAGTTAGTTTGGTAAAAGTTCAAGAAAATGGGATAACGTACAAAGATATCTGGCTCTTTGCCTCTTCGTCAGCCTATTGAAATAACGCTCATAAACCATTTTCCTGGTTAGGATAACATTGTTTGTCCATATCTCGAGCAGGTCGCTTTTGAAAATAGGGTAAATCGTTAGTCATTGTATCCAGATGTGGCCTAAAATGTGTATACGCCTCCAAAAATGCTATAGAAATTGATATAAAGAACTTAAAATGGGAAAAACATTTATACGTAACAGAACATGTGCATTAGAGTGGTCCTTAAAAAAGAAAATGCGATTTTGGGGACAGGCGGGGTCTAGTTTGTTAACTTTCTAATATAAAACTAATAAATTTGAAGTTTGGGGATAATCGGATAAAGAAAATGTCACGCCGGAAATCGATTGAAAATTTCAAGTGTGTTTATATGAGAATATATGATTTTTTTTTTGAGCTTTTACGAAAATTTCGTTCTATAGCTTAACTTTTCCGATAAGCTGTTGTAAGAATCGGGATCAGTATTAAATTGTTTATTCAAAAAGCTATAAAAATTCAAAATGGAATAAAAATTCGCCAAGAAATAGCAAATGCCCCAGACCACTTTTATGCCAAAAAAAAAAAAACTAGGTCATGAAATTTGATGGCATTTTTTTCAACTTTCAGAAATTAATTAAAGCCAATATTTTGTTTTAGTCTCTATACTTAGAAGTAATCAGATATGAAATATTGTTTTATTACCACGTTGTTAACCTATTGCGCATTGAGACCGAAAAAGGGAAATTTTTTTGATAAAATTTTTAAAACTCCTTTTACAAGTTTTAAAAAAGTTTCTTAAACAAAACTTATAAAAATGGATCAGGCGCTTTAAGGCTTTATTAAATGCATGTCAGAGATTAACTGTGAGAATTTTTGGGTACATCCCTATGCCAGAATTTTTTTCACAAGGATTTTATTTTTGCGGATTTAGAGAAAAATGGGATTTTTTGTAAAATATTCTGTAAATGGACTATTTCTAAATACTTTGTTCATCACTTGTCTACTTTTGAATGTTATATTTTATCTTAATAGTCCATGGTTTCGGAAAAATAAAATATGACCCCAAGCTAATAAAAGACAATTTATGAAAAAATTCAAATATTTTGTAAGTGCTGTTGAATTTTTTATTTAAAAATGTCTTAAAATCCAAAGCTGGCCTTGGCAAATGATGGGTTAGCGTTCTCGGATTAATCCCAAATTTTAGGAATAGAAGTTTTACACATTTGGTTATTATATTATTACAAAATATTTGAATTTTTTGAATAAATTGTCTTTTATTAGCTTGGGGTCATATGTGACCCCAATTCCAAAAGGGTTAATGGGGTCATGTTAATTTTTTCCAGAATATTATTTTTTGGAATCACTAAAATATTATCAACATGTTTTATCGAAATCTTTCCACAAATATATATTATTTCGATATTTTGTTTTAAAAAATGTGAATCTCTTTAAAATTGACTTTTGACCTTAAAGAGGGACAGTTTATAGTATTTCGATTTAACCTTAATTTACAAAATTGTGAACTTATATCAAGTAGTATAAGATTTTGATAAAAGATGTTTGAAATATGAAAACACCAAAAAGATGTAGCCCAAAAGTTGAAAAATTATGAGAAATCAAATTTTTCTTCAAATCCGCTGAAATTTAAACGCTGCCCTCGCCAAACCAATAACAGGATACTTACAATATTTGGCATTTATAATTAAATATATTTTGTTAATAAGACCTTAAAGTCCAATCGTTGATTTCGGAAAATTTCTTGAACATAATTTTTGAAAAAGTAAAATTGGAGATTTTAAAATAGTGCTAAAAAAATACGTACCGTTTTGACATTAATTTCGAACGGCCTAGCAATAGACTAGATGCAAAATACTTTACATAAGATTATTTTGGGATCAGGAGAATGTGAAAATGTTGTTGTTGTAAATTATTTCAATGTCTTTAAAAGTGTGAGCTCGATTTTCTTAATCAAGTGATCTGCGACGCATTTATTGCCTGGAGAACATGATATAACTTGGCTGTTTTTCAATAGATTTTGTTGTTTTATTAGAAAGATTAACTTATCTTTCTAGATTAAGATTTATTAATTAATTTACTTGAAACGCAATTATAAATATAAAAATTTTTGTGAAAAATGATTTTTTTTTTTTTGATAATTTTTACATATAAATGCATATTTGAACTTTGAACTCAATGCGCGTCCAGAAAGCATTGTCCGATTTGGCTCAAATTTTGCGCACTAAAGTTTTAGATCCAATGTCACAGTAATCCGACCCGCACATCTTGAATTTAAAAAAAAAAAAAAAATGGCTGTCACCGTAGTATATATGGATGTGTATCAGCGATGCATACACACACATTTTTGTTCGCTTCTTGTTTTTGTTTATTTTTTGTACATTTTAATTTTAATTTAATTTAATATTTATTGAGACTTTTTATGCAAATAGTAACAGAAAAAAAAATACATTAAATAAAGAAAATTTAAGATTATAATGTAATGTCTTAAAACTATGAAAGAGTAATTTACAGTAACAAACTTGACAGTGAGGGTATGATATTGAATGAGAAAAAGAAAAAACGCCCTTGCTCCATAGGCTAGCCATAACGATAGAGTAATCTCTTAAAATAAAGTTATAAACTTAATATTAGTAAAAAAAAAACAATCTTACAAGCTAGAAAAATAATAATAATAAAAACTAAAAATAACTGCTAATTAACCCCTGTGAGTACCAGGGTGAGTTTTTTTTTAAAAATTCCGGTGTAAGAGCCGACAGATCACTAATTTCATGGTTTAAACCAAGAGGAGACAAATATTGAGTATTACGCCAATTGTAATTCCTCTGAGATTGTGCAATTTCTTTTAAAACAGTATTATCATGCATGTATAATCTATTATTATAATTCTTTATAATGTCAAACACGTAAGAGCTCATTGGAAGCACTCCAGACTCATTGTAAATAATTAAATTTGAAAACCTTTTTGTTTTTGATGAAAAATTTTTTCCAATACAAAATTTTAAAACCTTTCTCTCAAAAATTTCAAATTTGTTCATTAATGTCGGTGAAATAGAAAACCAAATAGGAAATGCATACAACAAAACTGGTTTCATACATGTTTTATAAAGTAGTAATTTTGTATTAACTGGTAAAGTTTTATTAGATAAAACTCTGCCAAGACATCCTTTCACTCTGTTAACTTTATTTAATACAAAATTTCCATGTTCATTAAACTTAAAAAGCTTATTAAAAATAATGCCAAGATATTTAAAGCTGTCTTTAAAAGGAATTTCAATACCATTTAAAAACAACTTTAATCGTTTGCTTTCTTGAACTACGAAGTAAGCATATTTCCCCGACGCATTTTTGAGACAAATTGCTTCACTTTTTGTAGCATTTATTTTAATACCCCAAAAATCATAAAAATCTTTAACTTTAAATAGATGTCTTGATACAATTTGTAAAGCTTTATCAGGAGACTCATGATGGGCGTAGAGAAGAGAATCATCTGCATAGAGACTACCAGTAGAGTTTGAAAAGTTGTGGGGAAAATCATGAATTAAAATGTTATACAAATGTGGCGCCAGAATGGAGCACTGCGGAACTCCACAAGAAATAACACCAAAATCAGAAAAATAATTATTTAAATGTATGCAAAACCGTCTATTGCAAAAAATAACTCTTAAATAATTTAATAATATGTATATCAAAACCAATAAAACTCATTTTGAAAATTATACCTGCGTGAAACGCTCTATCAAAGGCTTTTTCGACATCGAGCGAAACAACAACTGTGCAACGACGCTGTCGTAAATTACAAACTATATCGTTATAAAATTTTGAAAGAGCGTCTAAAGTAGAATGTCCTTTTTTAAATCCAAACTGTAAATTTGGAATATACGAGTTATTTAAACCGATATCCATTTTTTCACGAATATTTTTTTCAAAAAATTTACCTAAGTTCGAAAGCAAAGAAATGGCCTTTAAATTGTTAATATCGGAAGAATTTGTTCTCTTTTTGATAGGAATTATTTTTGAAATTTTCCAGTTATTAGGAAAATATGCATTATTTAAACAATTATTAAAAATAACAACTAAAAACTCAAAGGCCTTCATAGGAAATTTTCTAATTAAAAAATTTGAAATTCGATCGATTCCTGCAGACTTTTTATTATTCAAAGAAATTGAATGAACAACAACGTTATCTAATTTTACAAATTTTATGCAATTTTGATTATTCAATGCAGAAAAGTCATCAGTAAAATTAAATAATGTATCGTCAACCAAAGATTCCACAAAGTTTTCAATTTCTGAGATATCTCTCTCAATACAGGTACCACTGTAAATTTTTGAAAAATGTTCTTTTAAAATATTTAGTTTAATTGTCTCATTTTCTAAAACTAATCCATTTACAGACAAATCCCCAATTGATGTACGTTTTTTATAACCTAGAATATTATAAATGTTCTTATGAGCAAGAGGTCCTGGTTTGATGTTATTCAGTTTTTCATTAAAGCTTTGAATTTGTTCCTTACTCACCAATTCTTTTATTAAAATGTTTAGAAGTTGAATTTGTTTAGAAATTAGTTTATATTGGTCACTATGTCTATTTAAAGTTCTGTTGAAGATATTTCTCAAATTTTTTTGCCAACCATACTTAATTTTTAATAAATTCTTAACAAAATCAGAAGCAACAAAACTTTTGGATTTATATTCTATTTTTTTTAGAATGAACATCACTACAAATATTTACATAGATGTAAATTTTTCAATGTAATAATCTATTTCAACATTAGATAAATTTCTATTTGATGGAGGAAAGTATTGTAGAAGATCAATTGTAATATCATTTATATAATTTTTAAATAAATCCCAATTGGTTTTCTTAAAAGATGTAAATGAACTTCTTTGATTTCGAATAATATCAAAATCAAATAATACATGTGAGCGAAAAATATCTATTTGTATATATTTATGATGATCGCATTTATGATTATTGCATTTAATAATTGCTTTCAATTAAATAGAACACGAAATAAAAATTTGTGTAAATTGATGTTAATTTGAAACATAATTGCAAAAAACCTAGCCACGATGTTATGAATATCAAAAATTCGGCAGAGCCAAATTTAATACTCTTAATTGTTTAATTCTAAATTCTTAACTTTTTATACAACTGCTAGAACATATTCTTCAAAATACAAATTCAAGCAACAATCAGTAGTTAAAAAGAAAGTGTTCAAAAGGAAAAGAATCACTCCAGATCCTTCATTACAAGTATATATATTTTAATACACATATATTTCCTAGAATTACTTATAGAAATTAATGTGTTCTTATTTTTTAGCCTTTTTTTCATTTTTAATATATGATTCATTCATAAAAAGCCCCTCTAACATAAATTCATTCACCCTCACTTATCTTGTTACTTTTACTTTATTGCTGGTAAACTAAACAAACAAGAAACACATAAAGAACTGACAGTATATTTAATTTTAGATTGTAAATCTTTACGGACGTTCTCTTGTTGCAAAGTTTACTGTAAAGGTAGTTACTGTAAGAAAAGTTATTGCTTAGCATTAAATAGTGCTTTAAGCCAACCAAAATTGTTATGAGACACAAATGACTACTTTAGTTTTTTTTTTTTTTAAGGAAATAAATTGACTGATGAATTATGGATATAATATGCACTCATAAACCAAATTTTTCAAACATATTTGTTTGAAATAAAAAAATTTAAATGCGTTTAAAAGGTGATATGTTTGCCGAGTAAGTAAGTAAGAAAGATTTTTTTAATTTTTTTTTATTTTTGGCAGCATTTTGAAGTGAAAAACATTATTTTTGCCATAAAATTTTTGGGAAAAAATGGTAAAACAACTCGCCCTGATTACCTGGTGACTTATGTGTAGAAATAGTGTATAAATTTTCAAAAGGGTCGCTCAAGTAGATTTTGAGTTGTGATGTTCAGGGACTTCAAATATGTTGTTTGCGAGAAAATCGATTTAAAGCTTTTTATAAATTGATTTTTATACGATATACTGTATGGGCTGGTCCAAGCTGCTGTATCATTTATTTTTGCTTCAATTTACTTTAAATTTTAATAGAACACACTCGACATGTTGTAAATTCAGAAAAAAGTAAGAAAAAATAAAAAAAAAGTTTTAAAGCCTTACCCCACTTAACATTATTTTTCTTGTTTGATATTTCCAGAAGGAAAACTTTTTACACCCTATACCACTATGTGGTTTAGGTATAATGACTTTGTGCTGATGTTTGTAACTACCAAAAATATTTGACCTAGACCCATCTTTTATTATACCGATCGACTTAGAATCACTTTCCGAATTGATTTAGCGATGTCCGTCCGTCCGTCCGTCTGTGTGTCCATGTAAACTTTGTAATCAAACTGCAGGTCGCAAATATGAATATATTTTGATGAAATTTGGTACATAAGCTTTTGTCGACCATAGGATGAAAGCTGTTGAAATTGGTGAAATTCGGTTCATGTTCAGACCTAGTCCCCATACAAATGACCCCTATGAAATCGATATAAATTGCCATAAGTTCCAAATTATCATATAGATCTCAATCAACTTGGGTTTGTATGTGTTTATTATATCCATTAATCAGTAGTCCAAAAATAATCCCTATAGGAAAATTCTTAGTCATAGGCTCCATATTGAGCTGCTTCCCGATCTTCACTAAAATCTATCAAAATACAAAAATATTGCACAGATTTTTCTCAAATTTGGTTTGTTTATATTTTTTCAAAATAAAAGTGACTTTGCCAAATATGGTCAGGGTTGGTCCATTTTTCGACATAGTCCCGAAATAAATATAGCACCCGATAAAACTTTTTCATATCTGCAGCCAAAAAAATCAATAACAATGGCACTCAAATGGTTTACGCTTATTTTCTATATCCAATTAGTAGGACCGAAGAGATAGGGTATCTAAACCATGGTATAGGGTATCGTATGGTCGGTCTAGACCGACTATAAGTTTCTTACTTGTTTTTATTTATCAGTGTAAAAAAAAATTAAAATTAAATATGAAAAACGAAAAACGAAAAATTAAAAATAAAAAACGATAAATTAAGAATTAACCGGTTAAAATAATAAATAATAATAATAAATGTTACGCTTTCTGTTTGATTTAAAGAAAGTGTTATAAAAAATTTTTAACTGCTAAATGTTTTTACATCTCCCCTGCGACCGGACTCACATGACTTTCTTTTATATAATCCTGAACGTGAATTAAAGTCTTAAAGAATAATTTTATTTTTATTTAAATGTTTTTGCTGCTCATACAAAAATGTTATAAAATATCACTGGTGACCATGTCTGAATTTTTGTACTATTGTGAGTACAAGATATTAATAACTAACTAAAAGTAACTAAAAAATTCTTTTTTCCTGTAAATCGAAAACTACTTTTATATTACCTATACTAGAGAGTCCGTTCTAGAGACTTTGTATATATTGTATTTTATTGTTAACAATTGTTTATTATAGTTTAAGTTATTTTGAATTACAAATTAATAAACACTATAAAAAAAAGATATTAATAATAATTATGGTTTCAGTGCATTGACAATTTTTTTAAGACATTTTACTCATTTTATGCGAAGAAAATGACACGATGGACAGATTCCACCTAATAAGGAAACACTTAGTCGATAACACAGATACAACGTACTTCATCCGAATCGAATTTTACAGTATTTTTAATACTTTTTTAAATTTGAGTAAAATAATTTACTCATACTCGTAAAACTTTCGCTTAGTTATAATTTTAGCTATATTAGTAAGTTTTCTATCGTTTTCAACTACATCACCAAATAATTAATGAAGGGTATCACTTGTTCATCACAACTGATTACAATATCTACACTTATTTGTTTATTTATCTGTTATACATGCTTTTTTTTTTGCTATATATTCATTAAAAGGGGATTTCATCAACCACAATTTATAAAATATTGAGTGTGCACAAGTACTTGCACAACTTTATTTCCACTATTATTGTATCATAAAAAAGAATACATAATAAAAATATAATGTTTGCCATCACACGATATAAAAATAAAATGGAAACAAAAATCGATTATCATTCAATCAATTTTGGATATTTGTATTTTTTATATATTTTTACAAATTGTTCGTTTTATCATACAGACACTACAAATGAGGATGCCCAGCAGAAGGGAAAAAATAAAAAACAAAGATACGGTTAAATTGAAAATATATTGTGGGTGGAGGGAAAAAGGTCTTATAAATTGCATTTGCTGTGGGAAATGTTCAATCGTTATACCAGGAATTTTTATTAAAATTATGTATGTAAGCATTTAATATATTCTTCTGAAAATGTAATCATTATTCTTTTGAATTTGATGATCAATTACTTGCAACTTAAACTTTGAATCAACCGTTCATCGTGTATAAATGTTGTTGTTTATTGCCTGCTTTGAAATAAATAATGAATAGTTTTTGTTCCGATTAATTCAATGGCTAATTTTCATAAAATTGAACTTAAGGTCAAATTTATTCGTCATTCTAAACATTAAGCATTTTGATACATGTGCTTTAAATTCTTGTATCTTTTGAATACAGTTTTTTTAAATTGATATTTTAATGCATTTTTCAGTCTCTAGAACATTTTTCATAGGGAAAAACTCTAAGATTGTTATGGTTATTTTTTGAATAGAAAAAGCCTCAGATAAGGGGAATATTTCCTATAGAAAAGCCCTCAACATCTGAAGAATTTTTTCTAAAGAAAATAATTCGGACTGAAATGATTTTTTCCTAAACAAAAACCCTCAAACTTTAAGGAATATTTCCAAGAGAAAAATCCTCAGACTATGAGGAAATTTTCCTGTAGAAAAACCCTCAACATCTGAAGAATTTTTTATAAAGGAAATATGTATTTTTTTAGAGAAAAATATCAGACTCTGAGAATTTTTTTATATGTAAAAACTCTCAGACTCTCACAAATTTTCCTTGAAGAAACTCCCTTAGATTTCAAAGTATTCTTCCTATAGAAATGGCCTTAGACTTAAACGAATTTTTCTAAAGAAAAACCTTCAGATTTTGAAGAATTATTCTGTAGAAAAACCTTCGGACTCTGATTAGATTTCCAAAAAAAGGCCTTCAGATTGCAATGAATTTTGTTCCATAGAAAAACCCTTAGACTCTGAATAATTTTTTCTATAAAGTTCCATCAGTATATAAGACCTTTTTCCCATAAAAAAACAACAGACTGTAGGTCATTACTTCTATAGAAAAATCCTCAGGCTCTGAGAAAATTTTCCTATAGAAAATCTCTCAGTCTTTGAAGACTTTTTCCTGTAGAAAATCCCTCAACCTCTAAAGATTTTTTTCTAAAGAAAATATGAACTTTTGTTATAGGAAAAGCATCAGAGTCTGAAGAATTTTTTCTAGAGAAAAACAGAAATTTTCCTCACAGAAAAACCATTAGGCTTTAAAAAATTTTTCAAGTAGAAGAACCACTAGACTTTAATGAATTTTTTTATAGCAAATTCCTCATAATTTGATGAATTTTTCCTATAGAAACCTGTCGGATAAAGAGCAAAATTTTCCTATACAAAAACCATCAAACTCTGAAGAATGTTTTTTTAAGAAAAGAGGAGTTTTTGTTGTAGAGAAACCATTAGAGTCTGAAGGATTTTTTTTTCTAGAGAAAAATTCTCAGACAAACAGAAATTTTCCTGATAGAAAAAGAATTTTTCGAATAGAAGAACCGCTGGAATTAACGAATTTTTTCTATAAAGAAAACCTCCAGTCTCCAAAGAATTTTTACGATAGAGAAAACTCTATAGAATATAAGGTATTTTATTTTATATAAAAATCCTAAGAAAAATCCTCAACCTCTGAAAAAGTTTTCCTATAGAAAGTGGAATTTTAGCTAGTCTGAGACATTATATCAATAGAATAAGGGTCCGCCAAATAACTTTTTTTTTTTTGGAAATGCTATAAAAAAAACTACTGAAAATTATCTCAAATTTCTTTTTTTATTTGAAAGTACAATCCTTCTGGTTAATAACGGAAAATAATTTCATTCAAATGGCTGCCTCGGCTGGCCATGCAGTAGCCTACACGATCGGTCCAATTTTTAAGCACATTATCGATTGTGTGCAGCTGTATTTCACCAATGGCTTCACGAATATTGTCCTTTAAAGCGTCAATTGTCTCTGGCTTGTTGGCGTAACACTTATCTTTGAGGGCACCCCACAAATAATAGTCCAACGGTGTCAAATCGTAGCTCCGAGGTGGCCAAACGACATCAGCTCTGCGGCTGATAATACGATCTTCAAAAATAGGGCGCAAAACATCGAGTGTAGCTTCGGCTGTGTGGCACGTAGCGCCGTCCTGTTGAAACCAAATATTGCCAATATCCTCCTCTTCAATTTTTGTGAACAAAAATTCGTTCAACATGGCCCGATAACGATCGCCATTGACTGTAACGGCCACTCCTTGCTCATTTTCGAAGAAAAATGGCCCAATTATGCTTCTGGACCAAAATCCGCACCAAACAGTGACTCGTTTTGGGTGTATCGGCTTTTCAATGTATGCGTGCGGGTTTTCTGTGCCCCAAATGCGACAATTTTGCTTGTTTACATAACCGCCAAGATTAAAATGAGCTTCATCTGAAAAGATGATTTTTTTGGCAAAATCGGCATCTTCTGTAAGTCGATCGCAGGCCCACTTAGTGAAGCGACAACGCATTGGATGGTCAGTTGGCTTCAACTCCTGAACCAATTGGACTTTGTACGGCGTCATACCAAGGTCTTTATGCAAAATTCGTCTCAGTGATGCCTCCGAAATGTTCAATTCTTGAGAACGACGGTGAATTGATGTTGATGGCGCTTCACGCACACTTTCTGCCACAGCAGCAATATTCTCGGGTGTACGCACTGTTTTTGGCTTTTCACGCTTTGGTTTATCGACGAGGATGCCAGTTTCTTTCACTTTTTTCACAAGGTAACGAACATACGGAGCTGACGGTGCTTCTCTTCTTCCAAAATCCGTACGCAATTTTCGCACACATTCTGCAACATTACCATGATTTTCAAAGTATTGTCGCAATATTTCCCAGCGTTGTTCAAGCGTATGCACAACCATATTCGTTCAGCGGAAGGATAAAACTAATTATCTGTCAAATCAGACATGAGCTTACCATTCACGAAATAAGCACTAGTTGAAAAAAAACGTTAGATGGCGGACCCTTTAGAAATAATCGCTATAGAAACACAAGCAGCTTGAAGGAATTATTCTTTTAGAAAAACCCTCAGATTGTGATGAGTTTAATTCCATAGGAAAACCCTTAAACTCCGATGAATTCTTCTAAAAGAAAATTCTTGTGACTCTGTAGCATTTTTCCTATAGAATATAAGACCTTTTTCTATAGAAAGAACTTCAGACTATGAGTCATTAATTCTATAAAAAATCTTCTGTCACTGAGGAAATTTTCTTATTAAAAATTCCTCACTACTACGAGGAAATTTTCCTATAGAAAAACCCTCAACCTATGAAGAATTTTTTTTTTTTTAAAGAGGACTTTTTGATATAGCAAAACCATTAGGGCTTTGGCATTTTTTCTATAGAAATACTTTCAGACTCTCAGAAATTTTCCTTATAAAAAAACTCTTAGACTTTAAAGACTTCTTCCAATAGAAAAACCCTTACACTCTAATGAATTTTTTCTACAGAAAAAACGTGAGACCTTAAATAATTTTTCCATAGAAAACCCACAGGCTCTGAGGAATTAAGTTTGTAATGAGTTTTGTTCTATAGTAGAACCCTTAATAGAAAATAATTTTTACTCTGAAGCATTTTTCCTATGAAAACCCTATAGCAGAAACTTCAGGCTGTAAGTCATTGCCGGTATAGAAAAACCCTCAAACTCTGAGAAAAACCCTCGGCTTCTGAAGAAATGATACTAAAAATCTTCCTATAGAATAATCCTTAGATTTGAGGAATAACTCCTATAGAGGAACCCTCAGAGTGTTAAATTTTTCCTACAGAAGAATTATTATATAGGATAGCCCTCAGATTTGAGGAATATTTCCCATAGAAGAACCCTCAGAACCTTCAGCCTCTGAAGAATTTTTCTATAGAAGAGAAGAGTTTTAGCTAAAGAAAACCCATCATAATCTGAGAATTTTTTTCGATATAAATATTCTCTGCAGATTAAGTATTTTTGATATCGAAAAATTTTCTCTAAAAAAAAAACCCTCAGACCCGAAGAAATTTTTCTATATAAAAGAATATTTCATGCTGCACAAACTCCATTAGGTTCTGAGGACTTTTTCTAAATTTTTCTATAGAAAAACTCTCTGACTCGCAGATAATTTCCCTTTAGCAAAACCCCCTGACTTTAGTGAATTCTTTTAATAGAAAAATCCTTATTTCTATTAAAAACCCTCAGACTCTTAAATGTGTTTTGCATATAAAGAAGCTTAAACCTGAGGCATTTTATTCTGTCCATGAAAAACACATTTAAATAGAAAAATTCATTACATTCTAAGGATTTAAAAAATTCTTCTGCCCAGCGGATTTTTTTTTTTTTCTAACCTAAGATTATAAGGAATTTTTCTTATAGAAATACTCTTATATATTGAGGATTTTTTTTTTACAGAAAAATCGTACGCCTTTTAAACAATTTCCCTCTATAAAAACACTCACAAACAGAATCTAGCAGAATCTCCTATAAAAAAAAAACTTTCCAATTTAATTTAATATTTATTTAATAAAATTTTTTTTTTTTTTCAACTTTATTTATATGAATATATTGCATAGATTTCACTTTAATTACATTTGATTTAAACAAATTAAAATAAAAGCAAAAATTTATGCGTTAAATTACACTTTTTTTTTGTTAAATATTTATAAATAAATTTTGCAGCTTTAGCAAAAGTCACTTAATTAAACAACACAGTTGAATTCTCACACTAAAAAAGCAAAATACAACAAATATCAGCGGGTGGCTTGTCGTTGTTGTTGTTGGTTTATTTATGTGAGTACAAATGAAATGTGAGAAACAAAGAAACCGGCGACTCAAAAAATTAAAATATTTTTTTTTCTTAAAGACAACGACTTTAAATTCGAATGCAAAATAAAAACAAATAACAGCAAAAAACGGAAGTCGCAGACACAAGAGATAATTATTTTATTTTTTTTTATTGTAATTCATTTGTTGTAGGTTATAAAAAATTTGTTATATTTAAATTAGATTTATTTTGTTTATTGTTTTAGTTTCTTAATTCTGTTAATTACAGTGTCAACTTGTATTATTAGTCTGCCAACATTAAATTATAGACGAAATATGGTCATTTGTTTTTCTTTTTTAACTCATCGGAAGGTAGGAATTATAGTTTAATTATAACAAAATGATACTTAATTAATAAGAGGTTATAATGTGCGGCTTTGACATTGTGATCAGCCTGATGTGTGAATATTCTAAGCCTTCAAATAGCTCTCCCTCTTTTGATATTTAGAGTGGGCGATTAGCTTTGGAAATATTTTTTAAATTTCATCAGTATTGTAAAATTATTCTTTTCAAAACGAACGAATTTTGAATTTTTTGCTAGGTTATGATTGGTAAAAGCTTGATTAAAAAAATCAAATTTAACAACAACTTTAAATTGCAATCAAACAAGTCAGCAGCAACTAAAGCAAAGGTTGCTGGCAGGCTTGCAAGACTTTGGGATAAATTTTAAGATATTGAATCACCACGGCTATAACATATTAAGAACAACGGACGACTTACAGTGGCTGAAAATCGTTTTTCATTGGCCAAAATTCTGTAACTTTTGAACCGATCAAAATATTTAAGTAATTTTTTTTTAATTGATATTTAGTTCAGCTTGACTCAGTTTTAATTACATTAAAATTGATTGAGGACTTTTTAGGGAATTCTTGGTCAAAGTTGAACTTTTGATTTTTTTTTTAACTTTGAGTGTGTTTATTATTTTTTTATTTATCAAAATATTTAATATTTTAGATTTTGATAATAATTATAAACATTTTTTGCTATAATGGGATTTTTTAATGTTAAACTCAATTAAAAAACAACAGAGCACAAAAAGGACAGAGAAAAAGGAAGAGCAACAATAGCGCTAAGTCAACATTTGATGACGCAAAAACATCATGCGGACTTTGAACATGTTAAGATCTTAGACTCTGAATGTAACGAAAATAAACGATTAACTTTAGAGAGCTTAAGAATACAACAAAAAATAAAAACATGTATGAATAGTAAGGAGGACAAAGACAAAATTAGTTTAGTTTATACTGTGATATTGTAGGCTACGCAACTGTGATATTTTTGTTTTGTGAAGTCCAGTTTTTCTTTTTGATTATTGTTACAATTATTTATTTATTTATTTTAGTGATTGACAAAAACTTAAAAATTTTAATATATATTTTTTAAATTATAAAATTTATAATAATAGCAGCAAATAATTTTGACAAATGCAATAACAACAGAAAAATGTAAATTATAACTTATATATCAAATACATTATAAAACTAATTAATTAAGAAAAAATTAATTTTTTATAGTTCAATAAAAAAGCTCTTGAAAATGTTCCCAAAAAGGAACGAAACGTTGGGCAAATGATGTTATAAAAGTTGTTTTATTTGCATCACTAGCAAGGACCAGTAAGCTCGTAACAAATATAATCAACGTTAATAATCTATACATATGAAATTCATTTTCTGTTTGTTTGTTTGTTTGACCGCTATACAGATTTTTATTTTTCAACGGATTTCTTTGAAATTTGGTATACATGACCTCTGTACTCCAGGAAAGGTCGCCATATGATTCTTACCGACCACGCCTACTTTTACGCCCACTCTTTATACAAAATTCATTTTTTGTCTTTTGGTATATTTGTTTGCTATAAAAATTTTTATTTTTCAACGGATTTCTCTAAAATTTGGTACGCACGATCTCTGTACTGCGGGAAAGGTCGCCATATGATTCTTACCGGCCGCGCCCAGTTTTTATATACAATTCATTTTCTGTTCTTTACAAATTTTTATCTTTCAACGGATTTCTCTGAAATTTGGTACGCACAATCTCTGTACTCCAGGCAAGGTCACCATGAAATTTTTGCGGCCACGCCCACTTTTACTTTTATTTGTTTCTTTGTTTGATTGCTATACAAACTTTTATTTTTCAATGGCTTTCTCTCAAATTTGGAAAATTCATACTTAAATTTTTACATATTTTTATTTAATGAATTTTGTTAAAAATTTATTTTAGTGAAACGCATTTCAAAATGAGTATTCTTTTCAATAGCATCATTTCGGTGCGCGAAAGTTACGCGTACGCGGAACAGAGCTTAGCTAGAATATCGAAATGATCTGAAAAATATATTTTGACAATTAAAATAAGTTGGCAACGACTGCGCGGCAGCCCAGGCGTGGTTGCCAAACGCGCGGACACGGACGCGACGCGCTCACGGAACACAGTCCAGCTAAAATATTGCAATGATCTGAAAAATATATTTTAGCGATTAAAATAAGTTAACGAGAACTGCGCGGCAGCACGGGTGTAGCCGCCAAATGCGAGGTGCGGCGCGCTCTCGGAACACATCTCACCTATAATATCGGAATGGTCTGAAAAATATATTTTGGCGATTAAAATAAGTTGACAACAACTGCGCGGCAGCACGGGTGTGGCTGCCAAACGCGCGGAAGCTGACTCGACTCGCTCTCGGAACACAGCTCAGTGAAAAGTCTTATGATAAATTTTGTCTACGTATGTTCAATAACACTGTCCAACAAATTAAGACTTTTTGAATGGAACAGAATAGCGACCCCATAATTCTGAAAGGGTGTGTTGAGTAGATCATTTTTGTGGAACAAACTTATGGTCCAGCACGTCTGAGTATTTTTTTACAGTGGGTCAAAGTTTTCATTTTTTGGTCGAAGGGAGCATTATACTTTATGAAAAAAATGCTGTAAGTTAATGTCTGAGAGAATTCTTATGGCCAGAGTTGTATTTTGGAATTGTATGAGAATTATTTTTGTGGAAGATCTAAACCCTCTAACTGGTCTCTTTATGGGTCAATTTGACCCTTTTTTCGAGAAAATCAAAAAATATCCTTTAAAAAAGGACATTTAAGGATTAAAATATTCTACGAAAATGTTTGCCGAAAAATTTCAGTGGGGGTCACCAAAGACACCATTGTTGTAAATAAAGCTGTTTACGATTAATTGGCAAAATTACACGCCAACTTCTATAAAAAAATTATAATTTTGTTTTAATACTGGTTTATTATTACATATTTATTACATATTTATTTTTTATTTTTTTGCTTCAAATTTTCGAGTAAAAGGGAATTGGGAAATATCAGTAGTATGACAATGGATTAAACTTAATAGCTTTCCAATCTGGAACATAATATTTCAGCTTTCTCTTTTGTTAGTCCTAAATCTCTTACAAGATCTTCAAAATAAGCTTGGTCTACCAAATTAGGACATATGTTTAAACCATCAAGAGGCAAGTAACTTATATCTGATATGTTTTCAACCGCCGCTGTTATTTCTGTATTGGCGACTGTCATATTGGCCGAAAATGTATGTGTAGGCGGTTGAGGCACCGTAACACCTTCACAGCGCACTTCTGGTAAAATGACATTATTTGTTGCTTCGTATGTCATTGTCGCGTAGTGCCTTTGGCTTCTACCAAATTTGTAATTTACGCAGAAATAGCATGTATCTGATTTGTGATCTTCAGGTTCAATCCATGTAATAGGCGCAGAAAATGGCAGCGCCTTAGTACCGCCTTTGTACCAGGTCAAAAGACTACTTTCGCAAGTAGTACATACGGTTTTTGGTGTCCAAGCTTCAGATAAAAATCGTATTCCAAAGAAAAGAAAATATGGTTCTTCAATTGTAGGCAATATCTTTCTTCTGCTTTGATGGTGCGTAAAATGTCCACAAATAAAACAAAACCAATCTCTTATTTGCAAACAGAATCCGCCATGCTTATTTAAGCTTTAATTTTTTTTTTTATATTAATTTTAGTAAAAATCACACCCGATATGTACTGCTTAGTAGCTCAATTATGCTTGAATTTTTTCTTTTATTTTTTATTATTAATTTTAATAAATAAATATTTGTTAAAAATAAAAATTTGTTATTTTTATTTTTTTTTATATTATTTTATTTACTAATATTTGTATTAACATTTTTGGTTATAATTCGTTATTTTTTTTTTTTTTTTTTCTTTAAAATTATTTAATATTTTTATATTTACCATTATTATTTTTTAAGACAAATTTGTTCAAATTTTCTATTTCAATTCAATGTAAAACTCCTATACTTTAATTATAAGATTATAAATCTTGTTGTATGGGAAATCATAAATAAATAAACTAAACTAAACTAAACTATCACACCCGATTTGTAAGTCACAGCTGACTAGACGCGAGAACTCAGTGTTTGGCCCGGCCGAACTTGACGCCGTTTTTACCTGTTTTGTATATGTTGGTGTATAATTTTACTAATTAAGCATAAAGAGCTTTATTTACAACAAAGGTCTCTTTGGTGACCCCCACTGAAATTTTTCGGCAAACATTTTCGTAGAATATTTTAATCCTTAAATGTCCTTTTTTAAAGGATATTTTTTGATTTTCTCGAAAAAAAAAGGGTCAAATTGGCCCATAAAGAGACCAGTTAGAGGGTTAAGATCTTCCACAAAAATAATCCTCATACAATTCCACAATACAACTCTGACCATAACAATTCTCTCAGACATTAACTTACAGCATTTTTTTCATAAAGTATAATGCTCTCTTCGACCAAAAAATGAAAACTTTGATCCACTGTAAAAAAATACTCAGACGTGCTGGACCATAAGTTTGTTCTACAAAAATGATCTACTCAACATACCCTTTCAGAATTATAGGGTCGCTATGCTGTTCCAAAAATGCTGTTGGACAGTGTAATTACCTATTTTTCAAAATAAGCCACACATATACCATAAGCAGTTGCTTAATGAAACCTTGCGGCACAATTTTAAACGTCGCATTAGTTTTTCATTTTTGAAACTTCTATGAATTTGACTTCTCTGCTCAATGGTGATCATTTATTGAATGAAGTAATTCAATTTTTAAAACTTCTGATTCCTTTAATTTGCAATCCATTCCGTTATATTTGATGTTTATAAATAAACTTTAAAAAAAAAACTTCAAACGATTTCGCAGCTTATTTTTGAAGCATTTTTGCTGCAGCATCTTATAAAAAACTTCTAAATTAAAAAATCAAAAAATTTTTAATTGAAATAAAAAATGAATTTACTGCCCCTACAAATTTTTGGGGAGAAAGTTCATTTTATTGGGGAATTTGTTCATTGGGGACTAAGTACTCAGCGCCTGGTAAGCATAGTGAACCATTTTTCAAGTCAAAGGCCTTTTTATCCCGGGCAAGACCGGGTAAAAACAGCTGGTGTTATCTAAAAATCTTGTTATTACTACAGAAATTTTTTTCATTTTTTGCTGTCAAAAAAATTTTAAAAATAAAAACTGCAATAGAGTTTAATTGCATTCGTAACAATGGTACGTTCTGTATATTATTATTTTTTTAATAACAATAAAGGCAATTATAATTATTCATTTGACTCAAATATTGATTGCAAATATTCCATACTTTGTTCTGTGTTATTTCTCTTCTTTAGTAGTTTTTTGACTTCTTCATCTAAATCCCGATGGTTCACTTTCCATTGATTTCGAATACTGGAGATGAAAGGATCTGACGTTGCCAATAATATATTAAATGGATCTTCATTTGTAGAATTTCGTGAAATTTTTCCAGTATTGTGCTTTCTATAAAATCTGTTATCCTTATTCCTTTCTTTCTGAGCCTCCTCTGATAGATCTCCAAGTGTCACCAAATGATATTTAATGACATCTTCTGCATGTTATAGAATTTTGTGAACTGTTGCAGACATATCTCTTCATGGGTACTTGATTTTATATATTTTTTGCAGTTTTCTTAGCATAATCTCTAAATTTTCTAGAGTCAATTTCTTTATTGCACGCAAGTACTTCTAGGATTATTTTAAAACTGAAAATAAGGTTTAAATCTACTCCTGTTATTTCAGATGCTGTTTCTGGATCTGTAAAGAATCTTCTTGCGGTATTGGCATCATTTGTATTGCCTGACCCTTGTTTTGGCTGATCTATAATCAATCCAAATTTGCGATATTCATCTTCAACATGTTTCTTTTTTGAACTTCTTAACTCTTTGTTGGTTTCGCTATTTTTTATTGATCCTGAAGAACCGAAATCCACATCATAACTAATTTTTAGTATGTGTTCCATAAGTCGTATTCTTGCATGTAGTGCAAATTCATATACATCGGTATTATCTAATGATTTTCTCGGGACTTGGTTTAATTGGCTTGATGTTGCTTGGCATATAACGCAGCTGGATGCAGCCTTCGTGTTAGTCAAAGCCTGACCTACCTTTCCATCTATCATTGTCACCACTAATTGGTAGCTTACTTCAATTTTCTGTCCATCTAACTGTAATTCTAATGGCTGTTGTGTTGCAGTTTGGGCCTTGATATCGGTAACTTCTTTAGTAATGGCATCATGAGTTTTATTTTTGTATTCAAATTTGATTGGCCTGCAGTATTTCGTACAAGATGGTGTCTAATTTTTCCAAATATCCATTGTTTGCGTTGGCTATTATAAGCTATAAAATACCTAAAGCACGAATTTAATACATCATTGTATACGAGTACTAATACGGCTCACAGTGGACCATTTGACGAGAAGGCGGTCAAAAATCTATAACTTTTGATTGGATTGGAATTTTGATATACGGTTTTTTTTTCACTTGGTAGGTGAGACTTTAGCCTTTAAGTTTTGCTATAAAACGTAATTCTCGACCGAAAATCAAAAAAGTTACATAGGGTTTAAAATACATTTTCATTTGTAGTTGAATTTTAGTAAAAAAGTGAAGTGTTAAAAGGTAAAAAAAGGTTTTTTTTAATATAATGTCTTATTTTTTCAGTTAGTTTTACAACTAATACTTTTTAACAATTTTTTAAGTTAATTTTTTCAGAAAATGCCAAACTTTGGGCCCCGTAAACTTTTTAGTCCTAATGTGCACAAGGGCCTAAGGTTGTTTTTTTTTTTTTTTTTTTTGAAAGATCCCGAGTTAAAACATAATTTACTAGATGTAACCCGGTGTGCTTCGCTACACCCTCCCCCCTCTCCCACCTTCCGAATCCTTATGAAAGGGCTCACGCAAAGTCCCAAGGCTCTCACTAATACAGTAATTCAAATATATCACATTTAATATTAAGTTTGTATAGGAGTGCCATGCACATTTGTCCAATCCCGCCCATTTTTTTGTCTGACTACCCGCGTTAATAATAGATGACCTGAGATAAATTTTCAAAGCTCTCTCTATCATAGTACTTAGTATATATGATATTTAAAATTTACTTTGTATGGGAGGTGCCATGCCCACTAAAATTTCAGGAAGATCAGATAAGTCGTTACGGAGATTACCTCCTACAAACAAACAAACACATTACCTCTTTATTATACAAAGTATAGATTATTAATATAGATTCTTTTATTTTGATACTTGCTGATATAAAATGATTTTGTTATCAGATTTTTCGGCGTTCCTGCCCTGGAGGTACTGGTAGCTGCCCATGAGAAGAACATGGATTTTCCAAATTAGATCTGGCAACACTCAACTATTGGCCTTGAACTTAAAATATCACTTGGCAATTTTTATTTTTAGTGATTTTTGATTTTGCCCATTTTTGATTTTGAAAATTTTTGTTTTTGGGCGATTTTTATTTTTCGCGATTTTTGGGTTTGGCGATTTTGATTTTGACGATATATTTTCCACGACAAACCACATTGAAAACTAATGTACTTGTCAAAAGACTGTTGCTTTCGTAGTACATCATATTTTTTATATAGGAGGTGCCACGCCCACTTATCCCATCCCGCCCAATTTTTATCGGACTGCGCACATTAATATCTGATGGACTCGTGCAAAATTTCGAGTCTTTCCCAGTTATATGATATTAGATATCTACTTTGCATGCGCGGTGCTACGCCCACTGCTTCGATCACGCCCATTTTTTTGTTCTACTAATCATACAAAGAACCTATGGGCTCACGCAAAGCCATAAAGCTCTCTCTTTTACAGTACTCCAGATATATGACTTTGCATGGGGAGTTCCACACGCATTGGTGTGAACCCACAAATTTTTTGTCTGACTACTCATACTAAGATCTGATGGGCTCGTGCAAATTGCAAAGATTCCCTTTTTAGTACACCAGTTATATGATATCATATATTTACTTTGTACGGGCGGTGCCACGCCCACTGCCCCGATCACGCCCATTTTTTGTCTAACTAATCATATGAATAACTTATGGGTTCACACAAAGTCCCAAGACTCTCACTATAACAGTACTCCAGATATATGGCATTTCATATTTAATTTGTATGGCAGGTGCTACGCCTATTGGTCCGATACTGCCGATTTTTTGTCCGGCTGCTCACGTTAATAATAGGTGCCATCAGACAAATTTGAAAAGCTCTCTCTGTCTCAGTACTCGAGATGTATAACATTGAATTATTACTTGTATGGGAGGTACCACGCCCACTTCTCCGATCCCGCCCATTTCCGGCGTGGCTACTAATATTAACAATAGGTGAACTCACACATATTTGCAAAGCTCTCCCTATCATAATTCTCAATATATGTATATGATATTAAAAATTTACTTTGTGTGGGATGTGCCACGCCCACTGAAAAAATTATAGCCTATAGCACTTCCCATATCCGCAGTAAGACTCTGTGAAAATTTTAGGAAGATCAGACGGCTAGTTACGGAGATTACCTCCTACAAACAAACAAACAAACAAACAAACAAACACACATTACCTCTTTATAATATTAGTATAGATATAAATTTTTAAATCAAGAAAATTATTTAACTATATAAAAAAAAGCGTAACTTATTGTTAGTGTAATGAAAAAGTACTTTAAATCAACCAATTTTAGTAAAAATTTATTCTAAATAGCCTTGATTTTCATCTTCTAGAAGTTGTTTAGCTTCTTCGTCTAATTCAATAGAGGTAGTTTCCCATTTTTGACGAATGTTGGACATATATGGATCTGAAGTGCACAACAAAATAGTGATAAGGTCTTCATTAGTACAACATCTGGACATTTTCCTTGTGTTGTGCTCGCGAAAGAATCTGTAGTCCTTGTTCCTTTTTTCTTGCGCTTCTTCAGATAGATCTCATATTGGTAGCATATTTTTTTGAATTATTTGTTCCCCATGGTACAAAATTTTATGACCTGTCGATCAATCGATTTATAATGAACATTTTGAATCAATAAAATCAGTTGTAACAAAGGCTAACCCTGAAGATTCTATACTTGTTTTTGGAGACTTTAATCTGCCGTTAATATTATGGACATTTTTAATTGATTCTTTTTACTACACTCCTACGGTGTCAAATGAAGATAACGATAATTTCATAAATAATTTATCGGACTTGTGTCTTTTTCAAATTAATGGTGTTCATAATGATCATGAAAGGATTTTAGACTTAATTTATGTTAATGAGCCAATAAACTACTCTTTATCTCGCGCAGATCCTGTTACTTTACCAGAAGATCGTTACCATCCTACCATTGAATTAAACTTGAATTTGCCATTTGTTTCAAAATGTAAATCAAATAACTTAAAAGTTTTTTGTTTCAAAAGAGCAAATTACAACGATTTAAATTATTACTTCAGTAATACTGATTGGCTCCAATTATTATCTATTACATCTGGTTCTCCCACATCAATCGATACAACGATCAAGTTATTCTACGAAACTGCTCTATTTTATATAAATGGATGTATCCCGAAGTTTACTGTTTAGTTACACGTGCAGAGTATAATATTCTAAATACAAAACTTTATAAGAATTACTTGGAAACTATGAAAATAAATTTGAAGAGAGATCCAAAATCATTTTATAAATTTGTAAACTCTAAAAGGAAATCTACTGGATATCCAACTGAAATGAAGTATCTTAATCGTGAATCCCGTGATGATGTAGTTATTAGCGAAATGTTGCTGATTTTTTTAGCACAACTTACTCTGATGTTCAATATGACATTTCAAACATATATCCATTTCCAGTTATGGAACATCAATCAATTTCATTTCCTTTTATAAAGACTTCGGATATCAAAAATAACTTAAAAACATTCAAGATTTCAACTAACGGAGGACCTGATGGTATTCCTAGCTGCATTTTAATCAACTGCGCCCAAACTTTGGCTGTACCATTATGCATTTTATTTAATTCATCCATTAAACATGGACATTTTCCTACATTATGGAAAGATTCATATATTATTCCTTTATTTAAATCTGGAAACAAATCGAATGTAGCTAACTATAGAGGAATAGCTAAGCTTTGTGCTATTCCCAAACTATTTGAAAAATGTTTAACGGATAATCTCTGTCATCAGGTTTCTTCTATGATATCACACTCACAACATGGTTTTCGTAAGGGGTGCTCTATTTCAACTAATATTTTACAACTTACAACTTTGGTAAATCGGGGTTTCGTCAATGGACTACATACCGACGTTATTTATACTGACTTCAGTAAAGCTTTCGATAAAGTAAATCATGATCTTTTACTCAAAAAATTATATTTGATGGGCTTTACAGCAAACAGCATAAGCTGGATAAAATCTTACTTGATCAACAGAAATCAACGTGTTTATTTTAATAATATAAGAATATAATAAGTAAATCTGGTGTGCCTCAAGGAAGTCATCTTGGACCAATTTTATTTACTCTTTTTATAAATGATCTACCAAGTATAATAAAAGCCTCAAATGTTCTTATGTATGCTGATGATGTCAAGATTTTCTTAAGCTATAAGAATTATTGTGAACAAATTCACCTACAACATGATCTAAATAATTTTTATAGATGGTGCCACATAAATTTAATGGAATTAAATTTTAAAAAATGCAAACACATGCACTTTAATAGAAAATTAGGTGAATTTGGTTGTTACAAATTTGGAAACTACCAGTTGGAGCAAGTAAATAAAATCCTGGATCTGGGTGTTCTTTTAGATGCAAATTAGAGTTTGTTCAACACATTTCGATGACAATTATTAAAGCACGTGGTGTACTGGCCTTCATTAAAAGATGGGCAAAGGAATTCAATGACCCTACAGTTACCAAACAACTATACATCTCCCTACTAAGACCAATTTTAGAATTCGGGTCTGTTATTTGGGATCCACTATCTAATATTCGCAGTGCCAAAATTGAATCGGTCCAGAAGCAATTTCTCCTTTTCTGCTTAAGGCGTTCTTATCCAAGTTTTGTCAATCTGCCATCATATACAATTAGACTTTCTCAAATTAAACTGCCGTCTTTAAAAAGCCGAAGAACAATGCTTAATGTTATGTTTCTATTTAACTTAATTCGAGGCAACATATGCTCAAATTTTCTTATGGACAACATCTCCATGAACATTCCGGCACGGTCAACACGTTTTTACACTCCACTGTTTATCCCAATCTGTCGTCAAAAGTTTGCCGATGCTGATCCATTTAGAAGAATTTGCCATGATTTCAATGATCTGTACAATTTAATTGATTTTTCTTTAAATGATGATATTATTAAACGCAATATTATATTATTTTTAAATACATAATCTCAAATTTTTGATTTAAGGATTTGTATATATTATATTTTTTTTTCTCTGTATTATACTTAACAGTCTGTAAGGTTTTACCATAGACTTAATAAATAAATAAATAAAAATATATCTCCAAGAGTATTTTTCATTATAAAGTATAGCTGTTTTATTGGCGTACTCTCCAAATTTTTTTTGCATTTATCTTTCTGCTGCATGCTAGAACTTGTAATATGATTTTGAATCGTCTTATTAATTCATGATCTACACCTGTGATAGATGCTGCAGTTTCCGGATCGGAAAAAAATCTCCTTGCAGTATTTCCATCATTTGTGTTTCCTTCCCCTTGTTTTGGTTGGTCGATTACGAGGCCTAGCTGTAGATATTTTTGTTGAATTTGTTTTTTTTTTGCTTTCTTTTTCTTCATTTTCTTTGTTTTTTCTCACTGTTTCGCCTAACGGGCCAAATTCCAAATCATAACCCAATTTAAGAATATGCTCCATGAAACGTATTCTAGCATAAAGAGGGGACATTCCAAATTCGTAGGCTTCCTTAAAACTATCGTCTTCTGGTGGGGGTTGGCTTAATTGACTTGATGTCTTTTGGCATATAATGCTGCTTGGCGTTGACTTTGTTCCAGTTAAAGCTTGTGCAACTTTTATTGGTCTGCAATACTTTGTTGAAGAAGGAATTTCATTTTTCCATATATCAATTTCTGTTGCTCTACTAGTTGACGGCTCTAAGACGCTATACATTTTTGTGAAGCGCAATGGAACGAAAGATACCATAAATAAATTAGCATCTGATGAATTTTCGGCATTAAATTGCTTGTATTGTTTCTGACCAGAGGATCCATCAGATCCCCATTTAGAAATTAAAGTAATGCTGCCATTACCAATTTTTTTTAAATGATCAGTATCAAGCGTATTTAGCAATCGTTCTGCAGTATGTTCAAGGAGATCTTGCAATTTTATTTCTGCTGATGTTGAAGTGACACTTATAGCAGATTGTGAAGGTAAGCATTCTTTTTTGGCAGAAACTAAATCTCGATAATCTTGAAAAATCCCACAATTCTTTTCATTGGTTCGCTTCCGCAATTCCTTATATTGATTTTTGGTCAATTTCAAATCCAAAAATAGGGCGAACGCTTCTTCCGGCATAAATTTCTTATCTTCAATTGGTGTAGGAATGCTTTTCAAAATCCTCTTTGTGCTATTTTTTTTTTATTTTGGGTTGGTTGAATTTGGTGCAAAAATGAATCCTTAATAATTCTTTTAGAAATTTCTTTATTGATATTCTCCAGCTTGCGCCTTCGAGATCTTTCACTACATCCGCCAATTGGTTTTGCTGGTCGACCTTTTTTCCACTTTTGTTGGCAGTTGTAGATTCACTCTCAAAAATAAGTTGCTCTATTAACCAGTCTTGGTAACATTTGTCCATCTTTGCCTTGCTATGAGAGCATTCAATGTACCGTCTTTTAAAATTCGATGGAAAATTAGTAATTTTTCCTTTGTGCATTTCAATATCTTCTAGGTTACAATTCTTAAAGAAGTCGTTGCTCACTATGTGCAAAATTACATCGTCTACATCATTTCGTTGAAAATAAATATCTGCCAGATCTCTGTAACAGTACTTAGCCATTGCATAAATTGTAAATAAATACTCTTTCTTGCAATTATGTAAAATAAAATTTTTTATCTTTTAGTACCACTTTTAGAAGCATAAAAAACCCACACCCTAACCCCTTTTAAAAGGTGAAGCGTACCTGATCATATCTTAAAGGGCTATGTCGCAATAGTTTTTTTTTACCATTTACAAATTTTTATCTTTTGTTACCACTTTTTGAAGCATAAAAAACCCACGCCCTAACCCCTTTTTAAAGGTGAAGCATATTTAAATTGTTTCCCATTTTGTCAGGTATTAAAACTATATAACTCTAATTCAGACTATTAATGTTTTTGAAAGATACCTATGTAAATGTACCTGTAACAATTAAGCGCATTATATCTCAACCCTTTTTTATAAGTATATAACAACTCCTGACAACTCTACTGACACGCAAAAAAAATACACCGCGGTGCACCGGTACGACCAACTTTTGTATTCATAACACTCAGACGGACGGACGGACATCGTTTAATCGACTCAGAAAGTGTTTTTGAGTTGATCCGTATAATAAAAGATGGATAAAGGTCCAATATTTTTGGCTGTTACAAACATCACCTCAAACTTAATATATCCTAACCACATAGTGGACAACTTTTGTATTCATAAATTTTGCAGAAAATATCTAACCTTGGGTCAGAAAAATTGTTCTGGTGCACACGGGCGGAAACTGGCGGGTATATAACTGGGTATAGGAGTATTGGGGAGGGTTCAGACTATAGAAGAGTGCAAGATTTTTCTGACTGCTTTTGACTGACAGGATTTATGCTCTATTAAGTAGGAGATTTTCGGAAAATTTTGACCATTTTTAAAAAAATTTTTTTTAAATTCCGGAATGACTCAGTGATTTTACATTTTTAACATTAATAGTATGGAAGTCGCAAAATTGTACAAAATTTATTTCACTTCAAACTCTTTTAAATCAAAAAAGTTACAGTCATTCAAAAAAAAAAATTTACAAAGAAATTTCTAATTTTAGCAAAATACTGAGAAAGCCCATTTTCGAAGACCCTGTTCGCTGTAATATAGTTGAGATAGAGTCGCAATTTTTTGGCTCCCGAGGTTTACTAGTATTTACTTTCAAATGAATAACATAACTTTAAAATCGGTAACAAAAAAAAATGATTTTTGGCCGCCTTCTCAAAATATGGTCCACTGTGCGGCTGTTTAAATTATCGCAATTTGAATATTTTTAAGAGTAATTTCATTAAAATGAAAAAATTGTTCTACCCATGGATCGTCACGGGTGCAAAAGTATATATAGGGTTAAAGAGGACACTTTCGCCTTTCTTCGGGTGATATACGTTTCTTGTTCCCTTTTGTTGCCTTGAAGTTCTATTCCACTAAAATTGAAATTTGAGAAAAATATAGTAGTTTCATAAATATTTCATAACGCCCTTAATATTAAACAGTAGAGCTGTGACCATTTACAACAACAAAAGACTATAATCCTACCAACATTATAAAAAAGACCGCAGGTCATTATCGATGAAATAGTTGAGTTCGACAGCATGCCACGCCCACAATTAGCAATAGTTTAACCTAATTTTTTGGCTGCCTTAATCTGGATATATTAGCTACAAAAAGGCGTTAAAATTTTAAAAATCGGTGACAAAAAAATTAGACTTTTGGCCAATGAAATCAAAATTTCAGCCACAGTGCAATGTAGCGGGTATACTAGTAGTATAGTAGGATACCTAAAAAGCCAAGACACGATCGTGAAAATCATATGACATTTTTTCTCTCGCTACTGTACATTTGATGTCATATTTATGGTAATTTATGATTTTTCTTTATTTTGGGTTCTGAACACTAAAATATAAACTGGTTCGTTATTAAATTTACAATTTTGAGGCATTAAATCACTTCTTAGAATTTAACAAAGATGACTGGTAAAATTTTGATAACAATTCATTGGCAAACTTACCTTTTTTTTATACGCATTGTTGTACCAAATTTCACATTTGATATTTTACAAAAGATTCATTTTCTGATTTCTTATCAGCATTCACACATCATTGTAATTAAAAATTACTACACGTATAATTTGTAAGCGTTATATTACGTTAAGCAAATACTGTATTCTTTGAAAATTCTACACTTAAAGCTAATTTAATTGTTTATGTTTTGTTTTTAGGCAAACAAATTTTTAAATTTGTTTTTTGATCTTGTTTTGTTTTTTTTTTTTCTTCTATCATTTCATTTCATTTTTTATATGTTCTTGTTACTAAAGTATCGCCCAGCTACTTAATAAATAATGTAACATTTACGTTTATATGACAAATAATTGAAATTTATTGTCATATCTACGGTTGAATCTCCTCAACATACAAATAATCACCGGTCAGCATTAATATCACACATAGTAACAGAATCACGATTTCATGCCTTCATAACAATTTAAGTACTTTTTTCTTTTGCGTATAAAGAAAACGACCAGTTAATGTTTATGAGCGAGATACACACAGAGTTAAATGAAACTGACAATCAGTCAGTCAGTGTCAACAGAATGAAACAATTTTAATTTAAATATAAAATAATAGACCAAAAAAAAAATATGTGAATATGTTTGTTGCACAAATATGAGGGTATATTTTGAGATTCAATTGCCGTAGTTACAACAATTTTTTTTTTTAATTATACAAAATTTTATTTTTATTTTTATTTTTAAATCTTTTGGATAATATTTTTTTATTATTATTTATTTTATTTTAACTTCCTCTTCAATTTGTTAAAAATATTTTTTTTTTTTTTTTTGCTAAGTTACAATATTGCATAAATTTGAATTTTGGTTTTTTTTTCAAAGCTCGCCACTTTTGTTTTTGTATTTTTGTATATTATTTCTCTGGTTTTTTTTCGTTACTAAATTCCAACCTTATCAATTCAAGTTTCACTTACAACTGTTGTGTTTTTATTTTCATTTGAAATATCATCATCATCATCAGCATTGGCCAAAGACAAAAATTTTATTATCACTCATCTTGCGATTTGTTTGGAAAGAATTTATAACGAAAACTGTTTTAAAACGAATGTTTCATTTGTTAATTTTTTTTTCAATATTATTAAGCACCCACACGTCCATACACATTGAGTGTTTATGAGCAACTAACTGTATGTTAAAGTATTTGTATTCATTTCTTTTTTTTACTTTCATGTTTGTATCTCTTCTCTTGGTTGCTAAAAAAAAAAAAAGTAAAATGAGTTGAGTGCAAAATTTTTGTTTTAGTTGCAGTAAAGTGTTGCCAGAAACTCAGAGTATTTTGCTCTACTTAGAAATTATTTATGTACTATGAGATTGGTATTGATGGCAGAATTGTGATTCTGTAACTAGTTAACAAAAGTATGCAATGGTAATAGGTGTTGGACCCGGTAGGTGCCTTGGGGTTGCTATATTTCTATAGATATTATTTATGGTACAATTTGGCTCGTATTCGGGATACATGAAAGTTTAGAGGAAATGAATTGTTTAGAAAAACTGACCCGGTAGCTGGCTTTGGAGTACAAATATTTAAGAAAATGTGTATTTGTGTGCACAAAATATTTTTATGCAAAAATATGTAGCTCCTATAAGCATAACGGAGTAGGGGATTTCAGACACATTTCTTTTTCGAATATCTCTTATGAAAATTATATGAACAAAAAAAAATTTTATTGATCATAAGTTTTATCGACCTTTTTTTTGGTAAATATTTGTTAAGATTTTCAGAATTCTCTAAAGTGGGCTTCTAAGGTCATTTGTTTCCAAAATAATTAAAAGACTATTTATTTATTATTCATCCGACGCAGAGTGGACCATTTGACGAGAAGGCGGTCAAAAGTCTATAACTTTTAATTGGATTGGAATTTTGATATGCGTTTTTTTTTTGTTTGTTAGGTGAGACTTTAGCCTTTAAGTTTTACTATAAAACATAATTCTCGACCGACGCGACGTTTCGTTGGAGATTCCCAACATCCTCAGGGATAATTTTATTAATATATAGTCTTTTTTGTCAAATTTAATACATTTAATAAACAATATATTCTGTTTTACATACACAACATAAAACACAAAATTAATTTAAAGCAAATGTAGAAAATAAATAAAAGTAAATATCACAGTTAAAGTGTCTTAAACTAGTATCACAGCTGAAACTTACGTCAAAATAATTTTTTAAAAGAATTTTTATTTTTTGGGGGCAGAAAAATGTTTAACAGTTTCTTTTATGAAAAAATTTACTCTATATTCGGTATGAAAAATATTTTTAAACTGGAAAAACTGAGAATTTTTGCTTGAAAAAACTGTTTAACCATCTCAAATTTTACGAAAGAAAAACATTGAAAAATTCTTTAAGAGAACATATGAATATAGAAAATAAAATAAACTCCATAGGACAATATTTAGTCATAGCCCCCATATAAAGATTTTCCCGATCTTTACTTAAATCTATCAAAATCAAAAATATTCCAAGATTTTTCTCAATTTGGTTTGTATATTTTTTTGCAAAAAAAAAGTGACCTTACCACATATGATCAGGATAGGTCCATTTTTCGAGCTAGTTCCCATATAAATATCGCATTATATATGAACTTTTTCATGTCTGCAGCAAAAAAATTAATAACATTGCCACTCAATTTTGGTTTATGCTTATTTTCTATATCCAATTAGTTGAAGCTAAGAGATAGGGTCTCTAAACGCATGGTATAGGGTATCGTATAGTACGTGTAGAGACTTCTCCGGGGTTAGCCTTTAATATTAGAATCTGAGAGGTTGAGATGCAGAACAGGGCGGTAAGTTCTTAGGAACCTAAAAACTAAACCTTTGAGAGATCTGCCTTATCAATTTATAATTTCTCGCGAAGTGGAGGAATTATAAACGATTTGTTGCTAGTGGTAAAAAAGAGAAAGAAGAGAAGTATTAAAGAATAAATTTCCTTTATTCAAAATATATATAAAACCACGAGATGGTTTTCTAGAGGTGTGTTTGCTCACCGATTTGATGAAAGCTGTAGAGTAAGTGATAATTCAGAGCAAGGGATAATTACCCAATTACATTGTGTAATTTTTGCTTACGATACGTTTAAGACTAATTAACTAATTAATGCAATTCACATTAGGTTTTGATTACTCGTTACTAGAAATTAATGTATAAAATTCAAATATATTAGATTACGATAAGTATTATGTTCAATGTAGGATACAATTATTATTTTTGAAATTCAATTTTGGTTAATTCATTTTGTTTTAATATTAACATTTTTATTGTCTAAATTAGTGAATTAAGACAGTAGGTCTAAACCGACTAAAATTTTCTTACTTGTTTTTATTAATTTATTTTCGAATTTTCAATGAACGGATTTATATGAATTTTTATTTTTTCAAAAGAAAATATTTAAAACTTAAGATGAAACTTGTTGTTAAAAAAATTTATTTGGAAGCCCCTCAAGATAATATCTTGGAATCTGAGAATTTCCTATGAACACATAAATTAATCCAAGAATGTTTCGATGGGACAATATACAGTGGGTGGCAATACATTGGAAACTTTTAAAAACTCTGAATTTGCCAATTTTTTTTAATAATTGCGCATTAATTCTTAAAATTATGTATTTATTTGTGTATGCATTTTTTTGTGTGTTCTCTATCGAAAGATAACAAATTTGTTACAAAAAATACAATTAAGATGAAAAAAAAAATTTTTTTTAATGATGCCGAAACAATGAAAACTTTTAAGCTTCTGTACCGAAATTGATTAAAACAATAGAAATGGAAGATGTTATGAAAGAAAATGTATAATATATTAACCGTTATTTAAATATTTATAGCTTTTGACTTTTTTCAAATGTTTTTTAAACGCAATTGGCTTTTTCAATGATTTAATCATATAATTAATTATTACAAACTAATGGAAATGATAAATCCATGGGAAGAGTTAAAAACGAAAAAATAGATGATTTCACTGCTGGTCTTAAGCAAAACAAAAATTGTGAGATTAATTCTATGAATAAATCCATTATTTAAAAAATTATTAAGAAATGTCATGAAAAGGTTACGTTCGGTAACGACTCAACTTTTAATAGCAAGAGAGTTTGAAAAATTTCCCGAAATGCAACCTAAAGAGGTCATTAACAATCTGAAACTAAATTAAGTAAGAAAATTATAGTCGATCTAGACCGACTATAGGATACCCTATACCTAACATGACAATACGACCCGTTTTGAATGGGACCGTCCCGTTTTCAGCTACTTTGTCCAGTTGTCCCCGACAACAATTCGGAGACGCAAAAATGTCCCGTTTTCAGAAATTCGAAAAAAGATATAAAGGGTCCGCCAAATAACTTTTTTTTTTGAAAATGCTATAAAAAAAACTACTGAATATTATCTCAAATTTCTTTTTTTATTTGAAAGTACAATCCTTCCGGTTAATAATGGAAAATAATTTCATTCAAATGGCTGCCTCGGCTGGCCATGCAGTAGCCTACACGATCGGTGTAATTTGTAAGCACATTATCGATTGTGTGCAGCTGTATTTCACCAATGGCTTCACGAATATTGTCCTTTAAAGCGTCAATTGTCTCTGGCTTGTTGGCGTAACACTTATCTTTGAGGGCACCCCACAAATAATAGTCCAACGGTGTCAAATCGCAGCTCCGAGGTGGCCAAACGACATCAGCTCTGCGGCTGATAATGCGATCTTCAAAAACAGGGCGCAAAACATCGAGTGTAGCTTCGGCTGTGTGGCAGTAGCGCCGTCCTGTTGAAACCAAATGTTGCCAATATCCTCCTCTTCAATTTTTGTGAACAAAAATTCGTTCAACATGGCCCGATAACGATCGCCATTGACTGTAACGGCCATTCCTTGCTCATTTTCGAAGAAAAATGGCCCAATTATGCCTATGGACCAAAATCCGCACCAAACAGTGACTCGTTTTAAATGTATCGGCTTTTCAGTGTATGCGTGCGGGATTTCTGTGCCCCAAATGCGACAATTTTGCTTGTTTACATCACAACTAATTACAATATCTACACTTATTTGTTTATTTATCTGTTATACATGCTTTTTTTTTTGCTATATTCATTAAAAGGGGATTTCATCAACCACAATTTATAAAATATTGAGTGTGCACAAGTACTTGCACAACTTTATTTCCACTATTATTGTATCATAAAAAAGAATACATAATAAAAATATAATGTTTGCCATCACACGATATAAAAATAAAATGGAAGCAAAAATCGATTATCATTCAATCAATTTTGGATATTTGTATTTTTTATATATTTTTACAAATTGTTCGTTTTATCATACAGACACTACAAATGAGGATGCCCAGCAGAAGGAAAAAAATAAAAAACAAAGATACGGTTAAATTGAAAATATATTGTGGGTGGAGGGAAAAAGGTCTTATAAATTGCATTTGCTGTGGGAAATGTTCAATCGTTATACCAGGAATTTTTATTAAAATTATGTATGTAAGCATTTAATATATTCTTCTGAAAATGTAATCATTATTCTTTTGAATTTGATGATCAATTACTTGCAACTTAAACTTTGAATCAACCGTCCATCGTGTATAAATGTTGTTGTTTATTGCCTGCTTTGAAATAAATAATGAATAGTTTTTGTTCCGATTAATTCAATGGCTAATTTTCATAAAATTGAACTTAAGGTCAAATTTATTCATCATTCTAAACATTAAGCAGTTTGATACATGTGCTTTAAACTCTTGTATCTTTTGAATACATTTTTTTAAATTGATATTTTAATGCATTTTTCAGTCTCTAGAACATTTTTCATAGGGAAAAACTCTAAGATTGTGATGGTTATTTTTTGAATAAAAAAAGCTTCAGATAAGGAGAATATTTTCTATAGAAAAGCCCTCAACATCTGAAGACTTTTTTCTAAAGAAAATCCTTCGGACTGAAATGATTTTTTCCTAAACAAAAACCCTCAAACTTTAAGGAATATTTCCTATAGAAAAATCTTCAGACTATGAGGAAATTTTCATGTAGAAAAACCCTCAACCTCTGAAGAATTTTATATAAAGAAAATATGTATTTTTTTTTATAGAAAAACATCAGAATCTGAAGATTTTTTTGTATGTAAAAACTCTCAGACTCTCACAAATTTTTCTTGAAGAAACTCCGTTAGACTTCAAAGTATTCTTCCTATAGAAATGGCCTTAGACTTAAACGAATTTTTCTAAAGAAAAACCTTCAGATTTTGAAGAATTATTCTGTAGAAAAACCTTCGGACTCTGATTAGATTTCCAAAAAAAAAAGGCCTTCAGGTTGCGATGAATTTTGTTCCATAGAAAAAACCTTACACTCTGAATACTTTTTTCTATAAAGTTCCTTCAGTATATAAGGCCTTTTTCCCATAAAAAACAACAGACTGTAGGTCATTACTTCTATAGAAAAATCCTCAGGCTGTGAGAAAATTTTCCTATAGAAAATCTCTCAGTCTTTGAAGACTTTTTCCTGTAGAAAATTTAGAATTTTTACTAAAGAATATATGAACTTTTGTTATAGGAAAAGCTTCAGAGTCTGAAGAATTTTTTCTAGAGAAAAACAGAAATTTTCCTCACAGAAAAACCATTAGGCTTTAAAAAATTTTTCAAGTAGAAGAACCACTAGACTTTAATGAATTTTTTTATGGCAAATTCCTCATACTTTGATGAAGTTTTCCTATAGAAACCTGTCAGATAAAAAGCAAATTTTCCTATACAAAAACCATCAAACTCTGAAGAATGTTTTTTTAAGAAAAGAGGAGTTTTTGTTATAGAGAAACCATTAGAGTCTGAAGGATTTTTTTTCTAGAGAAAAATTCTCAGACAAACAGAAATTTTCCTGATAGAAAAAGAATTTTTCCAATAGAATAACGGCTGGAATTAACGAATTTTTTCTATAAAGAAAACCACCAGTCTCCAAAGAATTTTTACAATAGAGAAAACTCTATAGAATATAAGGTATTTTCTTTTATATAAAAATCCTAAGAAAAATCCTCAACCTCTGAAAAAGTTTTCCTATAGAAAGTGGAATTTTAGCTAGTCTGAGACATTATATCAATAGAATAAGGGTCCGCCAAATAACTTTTTTTTTTTGGAAATGCTATAAAAAAAAACTACTGAAAATTATCTCAAATTTCTTTTTTCATTTGAAAGTACAATCCTTCTGGTTAATAATGGAAAATAATTTCATTCAAACGGCTGCCTCGGCTGGCCATGCAGTAGCCTACACGATCGGTCCAATTTTTATCGATTGTGTGCAGCTGTATTTCACCAATGGCTTCACGAATATTGTCCTTTAAAGCGTCAATTGTCTCTGGCTTGTTGGCGTAACACTTATCTTTGAGGGCACCCCACAAATAATAGTCCAACGGTGTCAAATCGCAGCTCCGAGGTGGCCAAACGACATCAGCTCTGCGGCTGATAATGCGATCTTCAAAAACAGGGCGCAAAACATCGAGTGTAGCTTCGGCTGTGTGGCACGTAGCGCCGTCCTGTTGAAACCAAGTGTTGCCAATATCCTCCTCTTCAATTTTTGTGAACAAAAATTCGTTCAACATGGCCCGATAACGATCGCCATTGACTATAACGGCCACTCCTTGCTCATTTTCGAAGAAAAATGGCCCAATTATGCCTCTGGACCAAAATCCGCACCAAACAGTGACTCGTTTTGGGTGTATCGGCTTTTCAATGTATGCGTGCGGGTTTTCTGTGCCCCAAATGTGACAATTTTGCTTGTTTACATAACCGCCAAGATCAAAATGAGCTTCATCTGAAAAGATGATTTTTTTTGACAAAATCGGCATCTTCTGTAAGTCGATCGCAGGCCCACTTAGTGAAGCGAAAACGCATTGGATGGTCAGTTGGCTTCAACTCCTGAACCAATTGGACTTTGTACGGTGTCATACCAAGGTCTTCATGCAAAATTCGTCTCAATGATGCCTCCGAAATGTTCAATTCTTGAGAACGACGGTGAATTGATTTTGATGGCGCTTCACGCACACTTTCTGCCACAGCGGCAATATTCTCGGGTGTACGCACTGTTTTTGGCTTTTCACGCTTTGGTTTATCGATGAGGATGCCAGTTTCTTTCACTTTTTTCACAAGGTAACGAACATACGGAGCTGACGATGCTTCTCTTCTTCCAAAATCCGTACGCAATTTTCGCACACATTCTGCAACATTACCATGATTTTCAAAGTAATGTCGCAACATTTCCCAGCGTTGTTCAAGCGTATACACAACCATATTCATTCAGCGGAAGGATAAAACTAATTATCTGTCAAATCAGACATGAGCTAAGTGTTACCATTCACGAAATAAGCACTAGTTGAAACATTTTAAATAAAATTCATTAAATATCATTATAAATATTTGTTGAACCGAGTTTGTTAATAAATAATTTTATAAGAACCTAAAGGTATGCTAATCAATTTAAGCCAATTCACAATTCAACACAAATTTAATAAAAACACACACAAAGCACTGTATAGTTTTTTATTTGAGGCCTAAATATGTGTTCTATGTATGCACATCCGTAAAGATGGTACACATCTGTAAGCAAATGATATATTTTTTGTCAAAATCGGCTGGTAACTGAGCGCTAAGGAGATGTCACAAAAAATCGACTTGCCTATTATTACAGAAAACTCAAATTAAGTACGATCTTTTTTTATTTCATAAATTATTTACATTTTTTCTTTAATGCTGATTTATTATGCTTCTCTGTAATGAATTTAATCTTTAATTATACAAACAAAATTGGCGATGTAAAGGGTAATTTTTTAGCTATTACCTTTTTGGCAACACTGGTTTAAACAGCTGACGCACGTTTCGTGTTTTGTTTCATTGTCAAACATCTTCAGTTTGGTCTATAATTTAACCATGAATCGTCTTACAAACGAACAACGCTTGCAAGTTATTGAATTTTATTATCAAAATGCGTGCTCTGTTAAGAAAGTTCATCGCGCGCTTCTTCCATTTTATGGTCAGTTTAATCGACCCACTGAAGCGGCTATTCGGGCTATTGTGACTAAATTTCGCACCAAATTTACATTGCTGGACATTAAACCATCAACATGCTTACGTAGAGTGCGAACTGAAGAAAATATCGCAGCTGTATCGGCCAGTGTTAATGATGACCATCAATTATCGATTCGTCGCCGTTCGCAGCAATTGGGCCTCTGTTACTCAACAACGTGGAAAATTTTGCGGAAGGATTTAGGTGTGAAGCCTTTCAAAATACAGCTGGTGCAAGAATTGACATGTGGATTCAACAAGACGGTGCCATATGCCACACAGCACGCGCAACAATGGACTTATTATGAGGCGAGTTCGGTGAACATTTTATTTCACGTTCGTGACCGGTCAATTGGCCGCCTATATCGTGCGATTTAACTCCTTTAGACTATTTTTTGTGGGGCTATGTTAAAGCTCATGTCTATACCGACAATTCCGCTTCAATTGACGCATTGGAAGACAACATTGAAGCATTTATTCGTGAGATACCGGCCGAAATGTTGGAAAGAGTATGCCAAAATTGGACTAAGCGGATGGACCATTTGAGGCGCAGTCACGGTCAACATTTGCATGATATAATATTCAAACATTAAATTATATGGACCGTACTATCGATTCAAATAAAGATTTCATGCATTTTTCTGAATTTTATGTGTTTTTTTTTTTTTGAAAACTTTCCTATAGCTCTTAAAAATCGCCCTTTATAACTTCTAAATACTTTTTTTAATTGGATATACATCGTCTGTACATTTTTTAATTTATTTTTTATTTTTCATGATATTAATTTGTAATTCCCAATATATTTTTAACACCCTCAACTTAGTATAATACTTTTTTAGATCTGAAAGTGTCATTTTTTTCTTTATCTTTCAAAGTTGTTTAACAATTTAGCCAAAGAAGTTCCTCATTCGGTAGCAATGAAAATGTTATTCTTTTGGAATGAATTTCCTTCTTTTTTTCGATGGCATGATAATTATATGAGGCTCTCTCTCTTTTTTACCATTTAAAAAAACATATTTAAAGCTTTAATAAGGAAAGGTCATATTTTGTAAAAAATATTCGTAGCTTAATCCCCATTTTTTAACCCCAAATCTCCTTAGCAAGCATTTTTTTGTTTGTTTATTCTTCCATAGCACACTCACAAGTTCAACCACCCGTTTAATGTAAATATAATATTAATATCTGGTTCTTATGTTTAGTACCAAAGTATAGGATATATTTTTTTTTGTTTGAGTGAAATGCTTTTACTTTCATATATAAAAAGTACTCAAATCTAAGTGCATTTGTTTTGAGTGTTGTTTATTTATTGATGAAGTATTCATTTTCCGGTAGCAATTCATTGGAGCACAATAATTGTTGTATAAAGAAAAGGTTTTTTTTTTTGTTTACTTATAGGAAATGGGTCGTAGCTGCAAAAAAAATGTTTAGTTAAGTTTAAAATAAACAAAGTCGGAAACGTTGCGAAAACGTTAGTTCATCATTTTATATGAAAAATTAAAGCTTTTTACACAAATGATTTAATTAAAAAAAAAATTGTTTCAAGGAGTGCTAAATTTTTAGTATTCTGCTTTTGACTCTAATTCTTCGTAAGAATAAAATAAATTATAGTTGGTCGCCACACATTCTGTGAAATCTCTTACTGGATGTATTTTTAAGTATTAGAACAAGTAAGTAAATTATAGTCGGTGCGCTTAGAGAAGGGGTCTCAGGTTCAACTTATGGGGTCTCAGGTTCAACTTATTGGATACAGAAAATAAGCAGAAACCAAGTTTGTGTGGCCTTGTCATTAATATTTTTGCTTCGGATATCAAAAAGTTAATATCTGATGCTATATTTATATGGGGACTAGGTGAAAGAATGGACCAATCCTGACCATATTTGGTAAAGTCACTTATTTTTTTTAAAACCATATACAAATCAAATTTGGTAAAAAAAATTTTTTGTTTTTTGCTTTATATGGAGGCTGACTACGAATTGTCCTAAAGGGTTTTATCTTAGACTACTGATTAATGGGTATAATAAACACACACGTTCTAATCATTTTTCATACATATTTCATTTTTTATTTTTTAATTTCAGTTTTCATTTTTCATTTTTTATTTTTATTTTCTTATTTTTAATTTTTCATTTTTCATTTTTCATTTTTTATTATTTATTTTTCATTTTTTTTTTTTTATTTTTCATTTTGCATTTTTTTTTTTTAATTTTATTTTTTTTTTTTCCATTTTTCATTTTCTATTTTTGATTTTTTATTTTTCATTTTTCGTTTATTATTTTTCATTTTTAATTTTTGATTTTTTATTTTTCATTTTTCGTTTATTATTTTTCATTTTCATTTTTTATTTTTCATTTTTTATTTTTTATGTTTAATTTTTTATTTTTCAGGTTTTATTTTTAATTTTTTATTTTTCATTTTTAATTTTTAATTTTTAATTTTTAATTTTTAATTTTTAATTTTTAATTTTTAATTTTTAATTTTTAATTTTTAATTTTTAATTTTTAATTTTTAATTTTTAATTTTTAATTTTTAATTTTTAATTTTTAATTTTTAATTTTTAATTTTTAATTTTTAATTTTTAATTTTTAATTTTTAATTTTTAATTTTTAATTTTTAATTTTTAATTTTTAATTTTTAATTTTTAATTTTTAATTTTTAATTTTTAATTTTTAATTTTTAATTTTTAATTTTTAATTTTTAATTTTTAATTTTTAATTTTTAATTTTTAATTTTTAATTTTTAATTTTTAAATTTTAATTTTTAATTTTTAATTTTTAATTTTTAATTTTTAATTTTTAATTTTTAATTTTTAATTTTTAATTTTTAATTTTTAATTTTTAATTTTTAATTTTTAATTTTTAATTTTTAATTTTTAATTTTTAATTTTTAATTTTTAATTTTTAATTTTTAATTTTTAATTTTTAATTTTTAATTTTTAATTTTTAATTTTTAATTTTTAATTTTTAATTTTTAATTTTTAATTTCTAATTTTTAATTTTTAATTTTTAATTTTTAATTTTTAATTTTTAATTTTTAATTTTTAATTTTTAATTTTTAATTTTTAATTTTTAATTTTTAATTTTTAATTTTTAATTTTTAATTTTTAATTTTTAATTTTTTATTTTTAATTTCTTATTTTTAATTTTTCATTTTTTATTTTTCATTTTTCATTTTTTATTATTTATTTTTCATTTTTAATTTCTTATTTTCAATTTTTAATTTTTTATTTTTCATTTTTCATTTTTTATTATTTATTTTTCATTTTCTATTTTTGATTTTTTGTTTTTCGTTTATCATTTTTCATTTTTAATTTTTCATGTTTCATTTTTCGTTTTGCATTTTTTTTTTTTAATTTTATTTTTTTTCATTTTTCATTTTCTATTTTTGATTTTTTATTTTTGATTTTTTATTTTTCATTTTTCGTTTATTATTTTTAATTTTTAATTTTTTATTTTCCATGTTTCATTTTTCATTTTGCATTTTTTTTTTTTAATTTTATTTTTTTTTTTTTTCATTTTTCATTTTCTATTTTTGATTTTTTATTTTTCATTTTTCGTTTATTATTTTTCATTTTTAATTTTTGATTTTTTATTTTTCATTTTTCGTTTATTATTTTTCATTTTCATTTTTTATTTTTCATTTTTTATTTTTTATGTTTAATTTTTTATTTTTCAGGTTTTATTTTTAATTTTTTATTTTTCATTTTTAATTTTTAATTTTTAATTTTTAATTTTTAATTTTTAATTTTTAATTTTTAATTTTTAATTTTTAATTTTTAATTTTTAATTTTTAATTTTTAATTTTTAATTTTTAATTTTTAATTTTTAATTTTTAATTTTTAATTTTTAATTTTTAATTTTTAATTTTTAATTTTTAATTTTTAATTTTTAATTTTTAATTTTTAATTTTTAATTTTTAATTTTTAATTTTTAATTTTTAATTTTTAATTTTTAATTTTTAATTTTTAATTTTTAATTTTTAATTTTTAATTTTTAATTTTTAATTTTTAATTTTTAATTTTTAATTTTTAATTTTTAATTTTTAATTTTTAATTTTTAATTTTTAATTTTTAATTTTTAATTTTTAATTTTTAATTTTTAATTTTTAATTTTTAATTTTTAATTTTTAATTTTTAATTTTTAATTTTTAATTTTTAATTTTTAATTTTTAATTTTTAATTTTTAATTTTTAATTTTTAATTTTTAATTTTTAATTTTTAATTTCTAATTTTTAATTTTTAATTTTTAATTTTTAATTTTTAATTTTTAATTTTTAATTTTTAATTTTTAATTTTTAATTTTTAATTTTTAATTTTTAATTTTTAATTTTTAATTTTTAATTTTTAATTTTTAATTTTTAATTTTTAATTTTTAATTTTTTATTTTTAATTTCTTATTTTTAATTTTTCATTTTTTATTTTTCATTTTTCATTTTTTATTATTTATTTTTCATTTTTAATTTCTTATTTTCAATTTTTAATTTTTTATTTTTCATTTTTCATTTTTTATTATTTATTTTTCATTTTCTATTTTTGATTTTTTGTTTTTCGTTTATCATTTTTCATTTTTAATTTTTCATGTTTCATTTTTCGTTTTGCATTTTTTTTTTTTAATTTTATTTTTTTTCATTTTTCATTTTCTATTTTTGATTTTTTATTTTTGATTTTTTATTTTTCATTTTTCGTTTATTATTTTTAATTTTTAATTTTTTATTTTCCATGTTTTATTTTTTATTTTTCATTTTCTATTTTTCAATTTTCATTTTTTATTTTTCATTTTTCATTTTTTATTTTTTATGTTTAATTTTTTATTTTTCAGGTTTTATTTTCATTTTTATACCCTATACCACTATGTGGTTTGGGTATAATGACTTTGTGCTGCTGTTTGTAACAACCAAAAATATTTAACCTAGACCCATCTTTAATTATACCGATCGAATCAGAATCACTTTCTGAGTTGATTTAACAATGTCCGTCCGTCCGTCCGTCCGTCCGTCCGTCCGTCCGTCCGTCCGTCTGTGTGTCCATGTAAAGCTTGTAATCAAACTGCAGGTCGCAAATATGAATATATTTTGACGAAATTTGGTATATAAGCTTTTATCGGCCATGGGATGAACGCTATTGAAATGGGTGGGAATCGGTCCATGTTCAGACCTAGCCCCTATACAAATTACCCATATGAAATCGACATAAATTGCCATAAGATCCAAATTGTCATATAAATCTTACTCAAATTGGGTTTGTATGCGTTCTCCAAAAATGATCCCTTTGACCCCATATAGAGCTGCTTCCCGATCTTCACTTAAATCTATTAAAAAACAAAAATATTGCACTGATTCTTCTCAAATTTTGTTTGTACATATTTTTGCAAAATACAAGAGACTTTACCAAACATGATCAGGATCGGTCCATTTTTGGACCTAGTCCCTTTATAGATATAGCATCCGATATGAACTTTTTCATATCTGCAGCCAAAAAAATTAATAAAAATCCCACTCAAATTTGGTTTTTGCTTATTTTCAATGTCCAGTTAGTTGGGCCTAAGAGATAGAGTTTCTAAACGCATGGTATAGGGTATCGTATAGTCGGTCTAGACCGACTATAATTTTCTTACTTGTTAATTTTTAATTTTTAATTTTTAATTTTTAATTTTTAATTTTTAATTTTTAATTTTTAATTTTTAATTTTTAATTTTTAATTTTTAATTTTTAATTTTTAATTTTTAATTTTTAATTTTTAATTTTTAATTTTTAATTTTTAATTTTTAATTTTTAATTTTTAATTTTTAATTTTTAATTTTTAATTTTTAATTTTTAATTTTTAATTTTTAATTTTTAATTTTTAATTTTTAATTTTTAATTTTTAATTTTTAATTTTTAATTTTTAATTTTTAATTTTTAATTTTTAATTTTTAATTTTTAATTTTTAATTTTTAATTTTTAATTTTTAATTTTTAATTTTTAATTTTTAATTTTTAATTTTTAATTTTTAATTTTTAATTTTTAATTTTTAATTTTTAATTTTTAATTTTTAATTTTTAATTTTTAATTTTTAATTTTTAATTTTTAATTTTTAATTTTTAATTTTTAATTTTTAATTTTTAATTTTTAATTTTTAATTTTTAATTTTTAATTTTTAATTTTTAATTTTTAATTTTTAATTTTTAATTTTTAATTTTTAATTTTTAATTTTTAATTTTTAATTTTTAATTTTTAATTTTTAATTTTTAATTTTTAATTTTTAATTTTTAATTTTTAATTTTTAATTTTTAATTTTTAATTTTTAATTTTTAATTTTTAATTTTTAATTTTTAATTTTTAATTTTTAATTTTTAATTTTTAATTTTTAATTTTTAATTTTTAATTTTTAATTTTTAATTTTTAATTTTTAATTTTTAATTTTTAATTTTTAATTTTTAATTTTTAATTTTTAATTTTTAATTTTTAATTTTTAATTTTTAATTTTTAATTTTTAATTTTTAATTTTTAATTTTTAATTTTTAATTTTTAATTTTTAATTTTTAATTTTTAATTTTTAATTTTTAATTTTTAATTTTTAATTTTTAATTTTTAATTTTTAATTTTTAATTTTTAATTTTTAATTTTTAATTTTTAATTTTTAATTTTTAATTTTTAATTTTTAATTTTTAATTTTTAATTTTTAATTTTTAATTTTTAATTTTTAATTTTTAATTTTTAATTTTTAATTTTTAATTTTTAATTTTTAATTTTTAATTTTTAATTTTTAATTTTTAATTTTTAATTTTTAATTTTTAATTTTTAATTTTTAATTTTTAATTTTTAATTTTTAATTTTTAATTTTTAATTTTTAATTTTTAATTTTTAATTTTTAATTTTTAATTTTTAATTTTTAATTTTTAATTTTTAATTTTTAATTTTTAATTTTTAATTTTTAATTTTTAATTTTTAATTTTTAATTTTTAATTTTTAATTTTTAATTTTTAATTTTTAATTTTTAATTTTTAATTTTTAATTTTTAATTTTTAATTTTTAATTTTTAATTTTTAATTTTTAATTTTTAATTTTTAATTTTTAATTTTTAATTTTTAATTTTTAATTTTTAATTTTTAATTTTTAATTTTTAATTTTTAATTTTTAATTTTTAATTTTTAATTGTTAATTTTTAATTTTTAATTTTTAATTTTTAATTTTTAATTTTTAATTTTTAATTTTTAATTATTAATTTTTAATTTTTAATTTTTAATTTTGTATTTTTCATGTTTTATTTTTTATTTTTCATTTTCTATTTTTCAATTTTCATTTTTTATTTTTCATTTTTTATGTTTAATTTCTTATTTTTCAGGTTTTATTTTTCAGGTTTCATTTTTAATTTTTAATTTTTTATTTTTTATTTTTTATGTTTAATTTTTTATTTTTCAGGTTTTATTTTTCATTTTTAATTTTTTATTTTTTATTTTTCATTTTTTATTTTTTATTTTTCCTTTTCCGTTTTTTATTTTCAATTTTTAATTGTTCAAAACGTTTTTATAACGCTATTCGCTCCTTCATTTGATCTCCAAACACTTCTTAATTTGTTTTTGGCTTACCCTGTTTTTGTGATTGTATTGTGAAATAGATGTGTACCCCCCTGCACATCAAAAAGGCTGAATATAACTTGACTTAACTTAATTTTATCATTTTATTAAAGTAATGTATAATTTCTTTAAAATCATGTCAGCAAATAATTTTGTCTGAAAGGGAGGACTTCTCCTGTTGTTTATGTTTAAGAACTGCAGTGGAATTTTCATGCACTAATATATCGAAAATATGCATTTTAAATATGTACTGTAAAATGGCAAATATTCAATAAAAACATGCATTTATAAAAAAACACTGCTCTTGAAACTTCGGCTTTTTTCAAGATTTTTTATAAAAAATATCATTACTATTATAAAATTCAGATAACAGGAATACCAACCTGCTTAGAACTTAGTCAGGTACCAGAAAAAGTTCTTAAAAGTCACATAACAACAAACCAATAAATCCAGTCATGATTGTGAGGCTTTAATTTTTACAAGTCATGTCACACCAGGCCGATAAAATGTCTAGCGGTTTCAATGATCAGATGAAAAATGTATTCAATATGTTTTCCAGTGCTTCTCTTGATCAGAAGAGAATGTATTGTAAGATAGATAGATATTTATTCTAGTAAAGAAGGAAGAATTTACCATGGAAGGTACCAATCAGTTCTACATACATTTTAAACAAGATAATTGGAAATGAATGATACATTGATAACACCATGTGACAATACTTATTGGTCTTGAACAAGACCACATATATATGAAAGAAGAGATTGTAAAAGTAAAAGTGCGTTTTCAGTTTTTCATTTTCTGGTCTTCAAAATTTCTAAATTTAATTTAAAAATTTGTTTAAATATTTCTACCCATCAGTTTATGTCAATATGCGTATCAAAAGCAAGAAGACAATCTCTAGAGATGAAAATAATTTTTTTTTTTAATTTTTTAGAACGAACAATTGTGAATAAGAATATTTTTCTGACCTTTGATCTCATTTTCTTAAAAACTCGATGCTGTGGAATGGTTGGAGTACAGATGTTCCCTGGTAAATTAAAAAAAACAAGTAAGAAAATTATAGTCGGTCTAGACCGACTATACGATACCCTATACCATGCGTTTAGAAACTCTATCTCTTAGGCCCAACTAACTGGACATTGAAAATAAGCAAAAACCAAATTTGAGTGGGATTTTTATTAATTTTTTTGGCTGCAGATATGAAAAAGTTCATATCGGATGCTATATCTATAAAGGGACTAGGTCCAAAAATGGACCGATCCTGATCATGTTTGGTAAAGTCTCTTGTATTTTGCAAAAATATGTACAAACAAAATTTGAGAAGAATCAGTGCAATATTTTTGTTTTTTAATAGATTTAAGTGAAGATCGGGAAGCAGCTCTATATGGGGTCAAAGGGATCATTTTTGGACTACTCATTAGTGGATGTAATGAACGCATACAAACCCAATTTGAGTAAGATTTATATGACAATTTGGATCTTATGGCAATTTATGTCGATTTCATATGGGTAATTTGTATAGGGGCTAGGTCTGAACATGGACCGATTCCCACCCATTTCAATAGCGTTCATCCCATGGCCGATAAAAGCTTATATACCAAATTTCGTCAAAATATATTCATATTTGCGACCTGCAGTTTGATTACAAGCTTTACATGGACACACAGACGGACGGACGGACGGACGGACGGACGGACATTGTTAAATCAACTCAGAAAGTGATTCTGATTCGATCGGTATAATTAAAGATGGGTCTAGGTTAAATATTTTTGGTTGTTACAAACAGCAGCACAAAGTCATTATACCCAAACCACATAGTGGTATAGGGTATAAAAAGTAAAAATACAATTAATAATAACGTACAATGTGGGGAAAAATTAACACGTTTGCAGGGAATTTCTAGACCTTTTATCACCTATTGAAAGAAATATTTTTAGGAGTTTAAATGATGCTGTTTTTTTTTTTTAGAATTTATGCTCATTTTACTCATTTCACTTAAGTTACGATTGTCCTATAGGGTTAATTTTTGGACAACTGATTGATGGGTATAATAAACATATACAAACCCAATTTGACTGAGATCTTTATGATAATTTCGATCTTATGGCAATTTATGTTGATTTCATAGGGGTCATTTGTATGGGGACTAGGTCTGAACATGGGCCGAATTTCACCAATTTCAATAACGTCCATCCTATGGTCGATAAAAGCTTAAATACCAAATTTCATCAAAATATATTATTGCGACCTGCAGTTTGTTTACAAGCTTTACATGGACATACAGACGGACGACGACTCAGAAATTGATTGTGAGTCGATTGGTATAATAAAAGATGGGTCCAGGTCAAATATTTTTGGTAGTTACAAACAGCAGCACAAAGTCTTTGTACCCAAACCACATAGTGGTATAGGGTATAAAAATATGAATTACCACATTAATTACCAATGTGAGTAGTCGTGAAAAATATGGGCGGAGTCGCCAAAATCCAAAAACGTCAAAACCGAAAATCGCAAGTAACAAAAATCGTCAAAAATCAAAAATCGCCAAATCCAAAATCGCAAAAAACAAAATTCACTAAAATCAATAATCACAAAAAACAAAAATCGACAAAGTCAAAATTGCTAAAATCAAAAATCGCCAAGTCAAAAATTACAAAAAAAAAAAAAAATCGCCAAAATCGAAAATCACAAAAGGAACGAAAAATCGCCAAAACCGAAAATCGCGACTAACAAAAATCGGCAAAATCAAAAATCACCTACTTCAAAAATTGCCAAAACCGAAAAATCGCGAATAGCAAAAAAAAAAAAAAACAAAGAACGGCAAAATCAAAAATCGCCTAAACAGAAAATCTCGAATAACAAACATTGCCAAAATAAAAAAAATGCCAAAATCAAAGATCGCAAAAAAAATCTCCAAAATCAAAATCGCAAACAAGTAAGAAAATTATAGTCGGTCTAGACCGACTATACGATACCCTATACCATGCGTTTAGAAACCCTATCTCTTAGGCCCAACTAACTGGACATTGAAAATAAGCAAAAACCAAATTTGAGTGGGATTTTTATTAATTTTTTTGGCTGCAGATATGAAAAATTTCATATCGGATGCTATATCTATAAAGGGACTAGGTCCAAAAATGGACCGATCCTGATCATGTTTGGTAAAGTCTCTTGTATTTTGCAAAAATATGTACAAACAAAATTTGAGAAGAATCAGTGCAATATTTTTGTTTTTTAATAGATTTAAATGAAGATCGGGAAGCACCTCTATATGGGGTCAAAGGGATCATTTTTGGACTACTCATTAGTGGATGTAATGAACGCATAAAACCCAATTTGAGTAAGATCTATATGACAATTTGGATCTTATGGAAATTTATGTCGATTTCATATGGGTAATTTGTATGGGGGCTAGCTCTGAACATGGACCGATTCTCACCAATTTCAAGAGCCTTCATCCCATGGCCGATAAAAGCTTATATACCAAATTTCATCAAAATATATTCATATTTGCGACCTGCAGTTTGATTACAAGCTTTACATGGACACACAGACGGACGATGACTCAGAAATTGATTCTGAGTCGATTGGTATAATAAAAGATGGGTCCAGGTCAAATATTTTTGGTAGTTACAAACAGCAGCACAAAGTCATTGTACCCAAACCACATAGTGGTATAGGGTATAAAAATATGAATTACCACATTAATTACCAATGTGAGTAGTCGTGAAAAATATGGGCGGAGTCGCCAAAATCCAAAAACGTCAAAACCGAAAATCGTAAGTAACAAAAATCGTCAAAAATCAAAAATCGCCAAATCCAAAATCGCAAAAAACAAAATTCACTAAAATCAATAATCACAAAAAACAAAAATCAACAAAGTCAAAAATCGCTAAAATCAAAAATCGCCTAGTCAAAAATTACAAAAAAAAAAAAAAAAATCGCCAAAATCGAAAATCACAAAAGGAACGAAAAATCGCCAAAACCGAAAATCGCGACTAACAAAAGTCGGCAAAATCAAAAATCACCTACTTCAAAAATTGCCAAAACCGAAAATCGCGAATAGCAAAAAAGAAAAAACAAAGAACGGCAAAATCAAAAATCGCCTTAACAGAAAATCTCGAATAGCAAACATTGGCAAAATAAAAAAAATGCCAAAATTAAAGATCGCAAAAAAAAAATCTCCAAAATCAAAATCGCAAAAAACAATAATCGCCAAAGCCAAAAATCGTCAAATCTAAAATTGACAAAAAAATAAATAAAATAGTTTTCTACAAAAAAAAGGGAACGCAATTTACTTTAAAAACAGCCTTTTTAATTTTTACAATTATATGTGAGTTTTTAAATTTTTAATTTTTTTTACTGAATATTTTACCCTTGGTATAATTCAATAAATAATACTTTTATATTAATCTTACATATTTCTTATACTTTATTATTATTATTATAAATTGTCGTTTTAATCTATTACATTTCCTTAATGCTATGTGCTTCGTGCAGAAGATTTTATGTGTGTTGTATGGGATAACGGATTAGATAAATAAATGAATTGTTTGGAAAATTTTCTACCAGTTCTATATCGCATAACTACCATTTTTTATCTAACTGTCCAAATGGAACATTTTCATATTTCCTTTAAATAATACATATGTAGTTTAACATATAAAAATATTTTTACTGATAAAGTATACTGTTTAAAACCCATCAAACAGTTTTAAGTATTAGTAATCAGCACTTCCACTAAACAATACAAATACCTTTTATTAGCTTTTATTAAATTCATAAAACATAAATTGGAGTTCTCCGACGAAAAAATGTAAAAAAAAATGTGAAGATGAAACAATGACCTGCTTGCAAAACTTCTAATATTTTTTGACATTCTTCATACTAAAAAATGGTCGATATATGTACTGAATATAAAGTGAATAGGTTCAGTCTTAATTCGATTATATACATACACCCCAAAATTTTAATATATTAACATATATAATTATGGGACGATTCGTCTCGTATATGAAGCCACGCTAAAAAAAAATAGTAGAAGGACTTCCTTTTGAAACATAATTGAAAAAAAATCGCAAAATTAAAAAAGAACTTAAAGAACATATAATGAAAAACCTAAAAAGTAACCAACTCTGGGATTTGTTGTACACAAAAATGCTGATACATTCATATGTACCAAATTTTGGAATTGTGTGATGGTACCTTCTATTGAAGTTTCATTTTATATGGGCTTAGACTAACAAAACAATATGTACATTAGATTGTTCCAAGAATAAATTGTAATTGGTGAGACATTTTTTCAGCTAACAGCTGTCTTAATTGTTTTAGTCTGAAATAAATGATAATATACAAACACTATACTAACAAATTACATATGACAAAATTTTTACTGTATTTCTGTATTTCTTTTTACAGGCCTTCAACACAATTAATTGCTAACAACAGAAACCTTTACTAAATTGGGAATCATGCTGTGCTTTCAGTGTATAGCACATGTTCTTAGACAATTTACAGTGGCGTTACAAATAATTAATCATTATGTAAAGTCAATTATAATAAAGATATAAAAGGTTGGCTGCTTGTATTAATGGTATGCCATATGTATCAGTAAATTGATTCAATATGATTATAACGTTTATGATCAGGACCATAGAAGGCTAGCAACTTTTCCATTGATTTATTTTTTTTTTTTTTGTATCATAAAATTAAGCATAAGAAAATTTAAAGGAATATAGCTTATGGTTTTATTAATTGAATTTAGTTTGGTAGAAATTAAGAACTAACGAGGAATTTTAGAATTAAAACCCCCCCTCCAATAAAATGTTTTCTTACAATTTAACACTCATTTCTATTAACAGAAGCGAATTCCTTTCACATTTGGTCAGCTTGCCCCCTCTAAAAACACCTAAACGTATGATTTATACATTTCTCCTTAATAATTACAATTAATAACACTCATACCAGTGGTGTGGCAATGACATTATTTATTATTTATACAGTGACTTACAAAACTTTTCATCAAATCATAGAATTTAGCATTACTCTCAATAAAAGTTGTTTACAACAACAATTGATTATTCAATTTTTTAATTTAATACAGTACACATTGTCATAAAAAAATGTGATACAAAACTTAGTTAAAAATAGTTTTCTTAAAATATAAGTAAGAAAATGTTATTTGTATATGGGGACTAAGTCAAAATATAGACTGATCATGACCATATTAATTTTATCAAAAATATATATACTATGCGAAATATTTATAAAGCCATTATATAAAGTTGAATTTTTTTATCCAATATAAAGTATAATTTGAAAAAAAATGTCATAATAAAATTCAATACGTTTGTACAAATTAATGTATATCACATTTCTGTAACAATTTGTTTCCAAAACCTTTTTGAACTCAGTTCTTGTAACAGCTGGTGCAAAATTATTATAAAGCCAGAGTTGATCAATTTGATAAAACATATTGTTTTATAAAACCAGAGTTGATCAATTTAATAAAACATATTGTTTAAATAGGTGTGTAACTAAGTAAGATTTAGTTAAAAGAATTGTAATAAGCAGTAAAAAGCATATTTTTAGTAAAAATTTGAAAATGCCACGTGGAAAAATGCTCACATCTGAGGAAATAGCTCAAATTGTGGTATACAAGGAGCATGGTGCATCAAATCGCGAAATTGCCAAAGGTCGAGATGTGTAATAAATAATTTCATAAATAAAGGAAAAAAAATACGGATCAGTAAAGAGTCCAGGAAGGCCACCAGTTGTGACTGAGAGACAAAAACGGCAGATTAAAAGTATTGTCATTAAAGAAAATATAAGTCCGCGAAATATTATACACAAATTAAATTTGGAAGTTGGTGTGCGTAGACTACAGCAAATAATGAGAAACGATTTGGACCTTAGATATGAGAAAAAACTTGGCAAACCATTGCTTAGTCCCAAGCATAAATTGGCTAGATTGCGTTTTGCAGAAAAGTATAGATTTTGGGACCATGAATGGAAAACAGTCGTGTTTTCGGATGAGAAAAAATTTAATTTAGACGGACCAGACGGAGTTCACAAATATTGGCGCAATAAATATTCCGAAAAAGCAAACAGACATCGTCGAAATTTTGCTGGTGGTTCACTTATGGTATGGTCCGGTATTTCTTATAGAGGAACCACTCCAATATGTTTTGTATCGACTAAAATGGACTCGGAATATTATATAGATTTATTGGACAATGTTTTAATCCACTATGGAGAAGAAATTGCTGGCCCAGAGTTTATATTTCAGCAAGACAATGCTGCCATACATAGATCTCGGAAGACAAAATACTTCTTGAACTCCCGTGGAATAAAAACCCTGGAATGGCCAGCCATAAGTCCAGATCTCAACCCTGTGGAGAACATGTGGGCACTTTTATCCGCGAAAGTTTTTGCCAATGGACGTCAATTTGCCACAATAAAAAACCTAAATGATGCTGCTCAGCAGGAATGGCGTAACATTTTACCAGAACATGTCCACAGTCTTATAAATTCCATGCCAAGACGTTTAGAGGAGGTGATCAATCAAGGCGGTGGCCATACTTCCTATTACTTTAGTTATTTTTCGTTTGCTTTTCATAAAGTAAATATAAGTGGATTTACATTTATTTCGTATGAAGAAAATATGTTTTTGTAGTTTTTTTTTTATTAAATAATGGATTTAAGTTTTTGTTTTTTTTTACGTAATTAAGTAAATTTGGTTTAAGCTTATTAAATCTTAAAAAATAAAAATTTGTTGTTGTTTTATATTCGGGAAATTATGCCATTTACATGTGGCCTTATAAATATTTCGCATAGTGTATAAACCAAATATAAAAAAAATCTATGCGTCATTTTCTTTAGATCGGGAATCAGCTTTATATGGGGACTATGAATAAAAATGGGTATAATAGACAAATTTCATCGATATAATTTTATATAACAACCTGGGCCTTACGAACATTTTAGCCAGATTTTCAGTGCGAAAACCTTGCATATTAAATTTCACAAAAATATATTCACGCAGACGGACGTACAGATAGACATACGGACGAACGGACATCACTAAATTGAAATTGGGGAAAATCGGTTCATGTTAAGACCTAGTCCCCATAGAAATGACGCTTATGATATCGATTTGAATTGCCTTATTATCATATAGATCTCGGTCAATTTAGGTTTGGGTATGTTCATTAAATCCATTTATCAGTAGTCCAAAAATAATCCCCATAGGACTATCTTTAGTCATAGCTGAATGAAGCTGATTCCCGATCTTCACTTAAATCTATCAAAAACAAAAATTCAATTTTCAATTCAATTCATTTATTTACAACAATAATATTTACATACTTATTTTATTTTATATATCATTTGCATATAATGAGTTTAACAGTACACCTAAGTCTGTTTTTACACGGTAGATTGGTTCCAGAAGAAGCCGTGTAAAAAAAAACCGTGTAAAAAAAGACATTGATCGTATACAAAAATGGGTGATTTGTTCCTAATCTCTAAAACCTATTAAAATTAGTGAAAAACAAGAATTTTTAAGAACAAGAATTCATGTTTATTTTATTAAATCAAATATATAATGCTTATTTTCACAAGCATAGTAATTAATGATAAAAAAGATATGCACTCTAATCTTAAAAGTACATAATATAAATTAAATGTATGGCAAGTTCAGGAACTAAACAACTATGTTGTGAACGAAAAGAATAGGTTATTCAATTTTTAAGGTAAAAAATACAATAAAATAAGTGATAATCATAAATACAGCAACATAAATTTAATTGCTGTCGTCATCAGTTATTCGCATTCGCTTGCTTCGAACGCGTATACATTCACTATCATCGCTGGAATAATTTTGAACTGGACTTTCTCTTGCTCGTTCGGTATCTACATTTTGAAAAATGAACTCTGTTATGAGCCGTTGTTCGCCAATTCTTGCTACCTCTTTGTATAATTCCTTGTAACGAGCCATACAAGAATTCAGCTCACGTTGGAATTGTGCAGCTCTTTCGACATTGGGATCATTTTTGACGAAATGGTGTCCTAATTTATTTGCAAGTTGAAGCCCTTCTTGAATTAAATTTTCAGTTAATTTTACAGGTTCTTCACTATCACTGCTTTCTATAACATCAGCATTCTGTGAGGCAAAATGTAATATTTCGTCTTCGCTAAGAACTTTATCAATCATCAGTTCATCAATGTCATCAGATACCAAGTCATCAAAACCCTCCCCACCAACTGCGTGTGCTAAAGCAATTATATTGGGATATTCGTTTGTATTTTTCTCCACAGGATTTTTACTTTTTACACATTCTGGCCAAATTGCTCTCCAACATCCGTTTAAGGTTGATGGTCGTAAATCTGACAATGCTAAAGCAGCATGTGTAACGCAATCTTTAATAGAAAACTTTTTCCAGGCATCAATTACTGTTAGAGTTTTATCCCTATCCAAAGTGTCCAAAATGTACTGGAATGTTCGTTTGATATAATAAGTTTTGAATGTTGCGATAATTCCTTGGTCCAGTGGTTGGATTAGGGATGTGGTATTTGGTGGCAGGAACAAAACTTGTACATTTTGGTGTTCCAACTGAGGATGCCCGGGTGCATTTTCTACCAACAGAAGAACTTTAAATTCTAAGCCCTTTTCATTCAAATATTTTCTAGTTTCTGGCACAAAATATTTAATGAACCTTTCTGTGAAAACTGTAGTCGTCACCCATGCTTTTTTATTGGCCATCCAATTAACCGGCAATGTATCAAAATCGACACCTTTCCTTGCTCGAGGCTTTAATGCACGATTGATAAGCAGGGGCTTTAACATCCGATCTCCAGAAGCGTTACTGCACAATAAAAATGTGACTCGATCTTTTTCAACTTTAAAACCCCCAGCACTTTTTTGCGATTTGGACACATATGTTCTTCTCGGCATTTTTTTCCAAAAAAGACCGGTTTCGTCAGCGTTAAAAACCTGATCTGGACTGTATCCACCATCCGCTATTATTTTTTTAAGTTTTAGTTGGTATTCTTCAGCGGCTTTCTGATCTCCAGAAGCAATCTCGCCCTTGATTTTTATGTTATGAAGCGCATGCCTATGGAGAAATCCCCTCATCCAACCTGTGCTTGCAGAAAATACGTAGCTCTTCTCAGCAGTTGTTTGTGTGGATGTAGACGGTTGTTCGTCTTTTATCATTTTATAGAACCTTAATGCTTGCTGTTTGATATTGTTTCCGTCTACGGGAATTCTTTTTTGGGCATTTTCCTCCAGCCATATTATGAGTGCTTTTTCCATTTTTTCTTTAACAGCATCTCTAGTGTATGATGAAGACTTAACAGATAGGTTCGTTCCAGAAATCACCGATTGCCTATTAGCAATTTCATTTTTCTTTATAGTTCTTATTGTGGCTTCATTTAAACCGAACGTTTTACCAAGAGCAGTTGAGCCTTCTCCATTTCGAAGGCGATCTAAAATTTCAATCTTGGATTCCAAAGAAATTGCCTTCCGTTTTAGTTTTATATCTGACATTTCCTTTTAGGGATACATAAAATATTTTACAAAATTAAAAAACATAAATAACTGAATAAATACAAAATATTTTTTGGCTTACCTTTTATCTTAATGCGTTAAAATTAAATTTAATGGAAAATCAAATTTGCCTGCAAAAAATTTCTTAACAAAACACGTCTTATTGCATTGACAGTTCACAAAATATTAACACGTTTCAATTGCTCTGACCAGTAAATTTTATTGTATGCACATAAAGGGAATTCTCCTAAATTAGTGCTGTTCACATTTGCTTTGACCAGTAAAAATTGCTTGTACGCGCTAAAAGGGAATTCACTTAAATCTTTAAGCTAGTGTTCGCAAACTATCGATAGCACTATCGATACTATCGATGGTTTCAGACTTTTTTCTTTCATAAATACTTTTTTGTGATATGAACATACTTCGCAAAAATTAAATTTGACAAAAAAAATTTAAGTACATAAAATTTCAAATCGTGCTAAATGGAATAAAATCGTGTAAAAAAATTAAAAATATTCAATTTTCAAACCGTGTTATATCAAAACCGTGTAAAAAAAGACCGTGTAAAAACAGACTTAGGTGTATATCTTTTTCAACATAAAAATTTTTGTAACTTGGAATATGAAATATATACAAAGTTTGGGAGGAAAAATTTTTTACAAAAACCTATTTGAATTTTTTTTTTTTTTTTTTAATTAAAACTTAATCTACTTATCTACTTAAAACTAATTACAATGAAGCAAGTTCATTAATATGAGTAAAATCCGAATATGTACAACGGCGTTGAAAATTTTTCAAAAGTCTCTCTATTTTACTTTCCACTAATTCAATATCTGCTAGTGCATGCAGACGTGTTGTTGAGAAAAACCAAGGTAAGTTAAACATTAATTTTAAAAGTTTATTTTGTGAAATCTGCAGTTTCTTGATGTGACATTTTGCGATTTTAGCCCATACTGGGGCAGCATAGAACATTACTGCATGGAATACTGACTTTAAAATAAGTTTCTTGTTGGCAATACTAAGTTTTGAACTTCGATTTATAAATGGTTATAAAATACGAGTCAGTGTATTTATTTTATTTATGATATGAGGTATGTGATCTTTAAATTTCATTCTAGTATCTAGGATTACACCAAGGTACTTAACGTTCTTCTCCCATTGAACTGACATATGTTGTATGTTAACATTGACCTGGGGAATATAGCATTCCTTACGCTTCCTAGTAAAGTATATTGCCTGTGATTTGCTACAATTTATCATGATTTCATATCTGTTTAAATAATTTGTTACTACTTCCAAAGCTCTTTGCAGGTTACTTATGACATCATTAGCAAAAATACCAGAGCAGATAATTGCTGTATCATCAGCAAAAACAGATATTGTGCAGTAATATAAACAGGGAAAATCTGCAGTGTATATATTATATAGAATAGGGGATAGACACGAGCCTTGCGGGCAACCTGCTGGAATCTCAAAACTTCTGGAACAATGTGTTCCTATATGTACTTTGAAAGTATGATTTGTTAAAAAACATTGTATTATTTTAATTATATCCGCCGGAAAGTTCAGACCGATCATTTTATATATTAATCCTTCATGCCAGACAGAGTCAAAAGCTGCTTTTACATCTAGCAAAACCATACCCGATGACTTTTGGGATTCAAAATTAGTTTGCACTAAGTTCCTTATTCTCATTAAAGGGTGAACTGTGTTATGTTCTCTTCTAAACCCGAATTGGTGCGATGGAATGACATCGTTTAACTCGATAAAATGTGTCAATTTGATTTTAATTACCTTTTCAAAAATTTTGCTAATAGAGCTCAACAGGCTTATAGGCCGGTAAGAAGTAGGACTTTCAGAAGCTTCGTTTAGTTTTTTGATAGGAATGATTTTAGCCTCTTTAAATTCTTTTGGGAAATAGCAGAGTTTGAAACACGCATTAATTAAAATTTAAGGTATTTAAAACCTTGTCTTGGTAGTGCTTTTAAACACCTATTGTTAATTTCGTCAATTCCCGGAGCATTCTTTTTTTTAAGTTTTAATTATTGACGTTATCTCCGAGATACTAGTTTCAATTTGGTTAGAAGTATTTTGATTTAATAAATTAAAATTATTGAGGCTTGAATTTACTAATGAAATGGTCTCAGTGTCACCTAAATTATCTGAAATTGAGTGGTGAGAGAAGAATGTTTGGCCTAGAATTTCACATTTCTCAGTATTGGTGGTAAAACGTAAATTATCGTGTTTTAAAATTGGAATGTTGTTTTTCTTCTTACTTAAAATTTTTGTCAGCTTCCAGAATGTCGAAGAACCTTTATCTAATGTAGAAAGTAAATTGTCCCAAGACTTATTTCGTATCATATTTAACTCAGTAATGATTTGACGGTTAAGGAGTTTCATTTGATAGAAATCGCTTATGTTTCTATGGCGTTGCCATATTCTGCGAACACTATTTCTTTGCCGTATTATATATCTTAGGTAGTAGGGTAAGATTGTTCTGGAGGGAGAAGGAGATTTCCTTGGTGTACTGCGATGCATAGCTTCTGTAATTAACGCTTTAAAATATGTAATCATTTCGTCAATATGCTCATTTGTTGTAATTTGCTCTAATACCGGAATATTAATTTGTCTATTTATATAATTCGCATAATTATTCCAATTAGTTTTCGTAAAATCATATTCAAGAGAATTTAGATTCGTTATATTCGACGTTAATTTTATTACTACAGGCAAATGATCAGAACTTAAATCGTTAATTACGAAGGCTGGTGTTAATATTTCAGGGACATTTGTTAGAAATATGTCCAGTGTAGAAACTTGTCTGTTAGCACTAGCAGAAATGTAAGTATTATCACAAGGGTAAATTATATTGATATTGTAAGAATCTAATTTCTCATATAGAATATTTCCCCAACAATTTGCTCTAATACAACCCCAGGACTGATGCCTACTATTAAAATCTCCGCCTAAAATGTACTTATGGTTGTTTTTTAATCTATGTAAATCAGACGCGAACAAGCGCTTTCTATTATTGTCAGTTCCAGCTAGTCCACCAGGGAAATAACAAGAATAAATGTTAATACTATCAGTGTTAGTAAAAAGTTTAATACCAATATTTTCTATTAGACTAGTGTTTACAATGGGTAGTGATTGATGCGGCACATTCTTTTTAACTATAATTGCAACACCGCCACCTCTTGAGTTTTCTCTATCATTTCTATATACATAAAAGTCTTTGTGTCTAATAGATATGTTAGGCTTAAGCCAAGTTTCTGAAACAAGACATGTACTGACGTTGTTATCATTTAAGAATTGAAACAATTCTTGACATTTGTTGCGAATGCCTCTTGCATTCCAGGTGATAATTTTTATGACATTATCCATTACGAAAGAAACTTACAGGCGAGGTTGGTTATAACCTCGAATTGATCAGCTTTACTTTTACACATTTTTAGGTTGGTAATAAGTTCCATTGTTAGGTTTTTTATTTCCTGAATTGTAAATAAATCGCCACTTCTATTGACATTATTAGGTGAATTGATATTATTGGTGTTCCAAACTCCTAAATTGTTCGGCATATTTTGACGAAGTGTATTTGGAAAACTTCTATTATAGTTGTTTGGATTTATAACATTGTTGCTAACCTTACGACGTGGAATTGGTTGCGCCCGTTGTCTCAATTGGAGAAAACTTGCTTTACTGGGACAATCATCCGAAAAAGACTTGTGGTTTCCATTGCAGTTTGCACATTTTATTATAGTTTCTGTACATTCTGCCGTTTTATGTTGACCTGCACAGTTGGCACAAAACGTTTTTACTTTGCATCTACTTGACCCGTGGCCAAACATTTGGCAATTATAGCATTGCGTTATTTTAGAATTGTTAGATTGCTGGAATTCCCATCTCACTTTAACATAGTCTATTATAGAATAATTCTGTCTTAATTCTCTAACTGTAATAGTTTTTCGCAAAAACAAAAATATTCACAGATTTTTCTTAAATTTGGTTTGCAAAAAATAAGTGATCTTAACAAATATGGTCAAGATCGGTCCATTTTTCGACCTAATCGCCATATAACCATAGCATCCGATATGAACTTTTTCATATCCGAAGGCAAAAAAAAAAAATTGAGAAAATTCTGTGGGAATCCACAGTGTCTAATTTGTAATCTGAGACTTAAGAAATATAAATCCAGTAATATCAAGCGACACCTCCATGAAAACTATTCCGATTTCAATGAGAAGTATCCAGATGGCGATAGTAGAAAAAAAAATTAGTCAACAAAGTTTTTTTTTTCAAGTCGGATAAAGTTTTCACCGTATAAAACAGATAAACGTTTTGCAATATCCTTGGAAATTGTAACAGCTGGAAATCCCTTTACAGATGGAAAATTTTAAAAACTCTACTACAAAAATTGTATAATTCTATGCAAAAATTTTAAACGTAAAGGTGATAACTCTTAAAGATATGCTGTTCTTAGCTAGAGCGCACTGTGGCTGAAGTTTTTATTTGACTGGCCAAACGCCCAATCTTTTTTATCACTGATTTTTTAAATTTTACCGCCATTTTGTAACTAATATATTAACATTAATGTACCCAAAAAATTAGGTTAAGCTATTGCTAATTGTGGGCGTTCTTTTAATTTTAGAACAAGGCGATTTTTTTTAATCAAAAATAAATGGTTACTACTCGCAAGTTATCGTCGATAATTTTCTTCAGAAGGTTGGCAGGATTGCAGTCTTTAGTTGGTGTAAGTGGTCACAACTAGAGGTGCGCATGGGCCGTGCTTTTTTTCGTGATCCAACGGGCCCCCGTGTGGGCCTCAAAATTCATTTTAGTGCGTGTTTCGTGCGGGCCTGGGCCTCACCTCAAAAGCACGAAAAACACAGGCACGAAAAAGCCGAAAAACACGAAAAAGCAAGGAAGGCACAAAAGGCACGAAAAATTTTTTAATCTAATTACTAATACTTTTTCGATATTATTTCCCATCACTTATATCGATACTACAAAAATGTTTATTTTGCTTTCTCATCACTGATATCGATAAACTACAAGACAGATAAACTACAGAAATTGGAAACATTCAATTTGTGACGTCACTTGTTCTTTATTTGCGTTTTTCCTTTGCTTTTTATGGAACAACGAACGTCACGAACACACGCATTACCCAGATACGACACAGGAGTTATCGTGGCGTGGAAAAGAGTTATTGCTGTGCTTTTTTATATGGTGTAAAAGAGAAAACAACATAAAATAATTATTATTATTTAAACGTATTTATTTGCTGCTCTCTTCTATCCAAACGTCGTAGATTTCCATTTATTTACATTTACATATTTCGTTTGTCTTTGGTGGCGTATCTAGGTAATCTGTGGTCACTAAGAGAAAATACAGAGCAAAACAAAAACTACGAAAATAAATAACTTTAACAAAATAAAAGCAATGTCTAAGCAATTCATACAGGACGGGATCAGAAATAATGATCCAGATATAGTATTAATTGAAAACCCAAACGCAAAAAGCGATGTATGGCGTACATTTACTTTAATTGAGTTTAAAAAAGTCTCTGTTGTCTTTGTGTGTTGCAGAAAATGCAAAACTATCTTGGCGTATACGAAAAAGCATGGAACGGGAACTCTTTTACGCCACAAATGTACATTGCCAGCCATTTCGGAGACATGTGCAAGGCAAGGCACATTAGATATGTTTTCTAAGAAATTGGTGCCTAAGAGGGTGCTAGAAGACTTAGTATGCAAGCAATTGGCCTTCGTGGCAAAAGATTTAAACCCACTTAACATTAGTGAAGGTAAGTGAAACATACACAGAACATGTATCAAAATTAATTCGTTGGTTTTGGCAACTAGGTTGTGGTTTTCGCGATTATGCACAGGCTCTTGTCAATATTGGCGCTCAATACGGTATGCAAAAAGTAGAAGGCTTGGTCATTTCCAGAAAAAATTTAACAACCAAAGTTTTGGTGGCTGAATACAACAAATTAAAGGCACAACTAATATTAGATTTGGCGGATCAGACCGTCTCGTTTACAACTGATATGTGGACAGATAGCCACACTCAAAAGAGTTTTGTGTCCCTTAGTTCCCATTACATTAGCACGGATTTTCAACTCAAAGTATCCCTATTAGGAGTTAAAGAATTTTTAGATGACAAAAAAACAGGTGATAATATTTTCAAAAGTGTGAGTGAAATTTTAGACGACTTTAACTTAGAAGATAAATTGAAAAACTCAGTTATAGTAACAGATAATGGCACAAATGTTGTAAATGCATTTTCTCATTACAAAAGACTTTCATGTGCATGTCACAACTTAAATTTAGTAATGAATGACGTCTTTGAGAAGCACCCAGTTCTTCACGTTAAAACTTTGATTGACAGTTCGAAAAAACTTGTTAAATTTTTTAAACACTCTGAACTAAATAATAAGTTGTCGAAAACTTTAAAACAAGACATAAGGACTCGCTGGAACTCCATTTATATAATGCTCAATAGCATCAACGAAGTGAAGCAAGAAATAAAAAATATTTTGTTAAAGAAAGATGAATTGCACCGAATTTCCGACATTGATTTCAACTTGTTGGAAAAGCTACTTTTATTTTTAAAACCCTTCAAGGAATGCTCTGAAGAGTTAAGCTCCGATAAAGAGCCTACCATTCATATATTCACACTGTGGTCAGAAAAACTAATAAAACATTGTAGTACGTCTACTTTTGATTCGGAGGTTATAACGGAGCTTAAATGTGCTACACTAAACTCTTTAAAAACACGATTTATGTCTACAACAGTTCATTTAGTCGGCGTGTTTCTTCATCCGCCATTTAAAAAACTTAATTTCTTATCTGATGAGCAAAAACAGCATGTCCTTAACACTGTCAAGAGTATGGCTTTAGAATTTTTTGAAGGTGATAAGTATTATGCTATTTCAGAAAATGTTGCCCTTAATACAGGAGAGCAAAAGTTCGGCGAGTTTTTAGATGATAATTTTAGAAAAAAAAATTAAAAAGGAAAGGAGTCTTATAGAAGTCGAAATTGAAAAGTATTACAATTCATCTTTGGCCCCAGGGCAGAGTGTTTTAGAATTTTGGCAAAATGCCAAAGAAATGGATTTGTTAATGTGACGGTGATCTGTTTTGCGCTTTACTGTAACAAAAGAATTTCTGTTACAAGCAGAATAAGAAAGAAGAAAAAAATAATAACCTTGATCTTGAAATTATTTTTAAGTTCAAGTATGTACATATAAACAACACCTTATATGGTAATAGGTTGATGGCATTTTTTTTTTAGCAAACTGATTTATGGCGTTTTGTTCTCTTCATTTTGTTGTATTAAATCATGAACACATTCATATGCAATCATGCTGGTCAAACCACGTATTTTCTTGTATTGATCTCACTTGCTCTCATAGTCATATATGAGTGGGAGTGTTATAAATACTAGAGAATATTATGAATGCATATGAATGTTCTCAATGAATTGGTGGTGATTTTGTTTTTTAATAAACAGGTTTTTATCTGGACATGAGTGAATGAAGATGAGATGGTTAATGTAGTAAAATTAAATTTAAATCGAGGAGTTGAAATGTGACCATGAAAGAATAAGTTTGAGGAAAAACCTCCGAAAGTTTAAAGTTTAAGAAAAAATTAAGTTTAAGAAAAAAAATTAAGTTAAGAAAATTTAAGCAAACTGAGTGTTACTTATAATTAAAGTGAAAGTTTAAAAAAAAAAAATAAGATGAAAAAAAAAAGAGAAATATTTTAAGACTTAACAAATTAAAATTAATTAAAGAAATATAAAATTTATGAACGGAGTTGAATTTTGTTTATGGAAGACTAAGGTTGAGGAAAAACCTTCTTAAAAATTAAAAATGTAGTGTAGGAAATTAAAACTAAATTAAAGTAAAATTAAGAAAACTAAAGTTTAAGTAAAGTTAAAATAAAGTTAAAATAAAAGTTAAGCTTCATAAATTTAAAAAAACAAAAAAAAAAAAAAAAAATAGACAAAAATAAGACTAAGAACGCGTGCAAAAACAATAAGAAAAATATAATGAAAAATATATATCCATTATTTAATTATAATCTAATACAAAAAAATGTTTTAAAATAAACTTATTAGAAAATTAATGAAATAAATATGATTTGGAACATTAAAAGGAAGAATTATAAAACAAAATATTTATTTCGTTGCGTGTGTTCAAAAATAATAAAAAAAAAAAATATAAAACTGATAAGTTGAATAAATTATAAAAATTTTGTATGGAAATCAGCAACAATATCGTTATTAAGGCAGCTATGGCCGATTTTTTTTTTAATTGCATATTGCGACACACAACCACGGCGTCTGGCGGCAGCAGCTTCATCCTCAACACCTACAACCATATGGCGGTAATTAAAAGACACTAATTAAAATGTTTTCTTAAATCTAAATTAAATAAATTTTCTAATATTTGTCTAACTATAAATTAAAATTATTTTTTTTAATGATTTTTCTAATTGTTAAGAAAATTTTTCTAAATTTAAATTCAAAACTAAATTAAAATTACCAAACTAATAATTTTTATATATTTAGAATTACTGTAAAATTTAAAATTAACCTAAACTTAAAATTATACCAAATTTAAGAATATTTACAAAATGGTACCATATTTAAAAAAAAAAAACAAATATTTTTTTGGTTAAAGTTAAAATTAAAACTAAATTTAATTTAAAATATTATTACTATTCTGTAGTGCTAAAATTCAAAATGCTAAAATTAAAAATTTTTCTACTATTAAAAATTTTCCTAAAATTTAAAGTTTTCCTAAAACAGAATTTTGCTAAAATTTAAAAATTCTTCTAAAATTAAAATTGAGCTATATTTAAAAATTTTCTTAAAATTAAAATTTTCCTAAAATTAAACTTTTGCTAAGAAATAAAATTTTGCTAAACTTAAAATTTTTCTAAAAAGTAAAATTTTGCTAAAATAAAAAAAAATTAAATAAGTTTTGCTAAATATGTATAATTTAAATTTTGAAACCTTAAATGAAGGTCCAATAAAATTTTTATAAACCCAATGTAGAAACCTAATCAAACCAAATCTTTTCATTGATGTGGGTTACCTCCAAGTAAGATGGAGTCGAGGTAACATGGTAGGGAGGGCAAAAGGGGCAGAACACCTCGTCCCCAATCCCAAGGTAAGTATGGCCATCCATCCATTTAGCGTCCGTGTTTCGACAGTTTTTTTTAAATCGCACGTGAAAATCTGTAGTGCGGTTTCCCTGGGCCTGAGCAAGACCCCACCCATCCGGCGAGCTAGGCCCCTTCGCAAGCACGTGCGACCAGCAAAGGCTCAGGGAAACAGGAAGCGGAACTTCCAACAACCGCCGCACCATTACATTAAGAACATTAGCTAAAGCCGTATTAGCAATTCCAGTTAGCTCGGCAACCAGCGAGCGTAATTTTTCTACGTCAGGAATAATATTAAATGAAAGGCGTACCAGGCTCTTAAGCAGTAACTTAGATAAGATTATATTTTTGTATAAAAATATGTAATTTACGTTATTTTAAAACTCATGTACGCATTTTATACCTATATCAATAAACAGAATGAAAAATTTGTACTTATATTTTAATATATTAGTTTTCTGTTGGGCTGGGCTGGGCTGGGCTGGGCTGGGCCTTTTCAAAAAATGATCGTGCGGGCTCGGGCCCTTTTTTAAAAATGAATTTCGTGCTTGTGCTGGGCTGGGCCTCATAAGTGAGGCCCATGCCCATCTCTAGTCACGACCCTACCGTTTAATATTAGGGGTGTTCTGAAATATTTTTTAAACTACTATATTTGTGTCAAATTTCAATTTTAGTGGAATAGAACTTCCAGGGAACAAAAGGGAACAAGAAATGTATACCACCCGTAGAAAGGTAAAAGTATCCCCGTTAACACCCGTGACCACTCGTTTGTAGAACAATTTTTTTATTTTAGTGAAAGTACTCAAATCACGGTAATTTAAATAGCCCTATAAGTTACAATGGTGTGTTAAATTTGTGCTTTAGGTATTTTATAGCTTATAATAGTCATTATTTGTTCTATTACCAGTAATGTTATCTGCTTACAAAATATAACATCCTTTTGATATATATGTAAGTAAGAATGTCAATACATAGAGGATGTAATTCATTAGTAACCTGGGTTATTTTTTATTATCATACCTTTTTTATACCTTTTTATTTTACCTAACAATGCACTAATGCAAGTAGTAAAGAAAACACACACAGGTAATTCATTTGTATAGTGGGTTTTTATATATAATATTAGGTAGTAATGCACTTATGTCATTTTACCTAGAAATATAGTATGATGACTTATGAAAAGGCTTATAAGAAAGTGACATTTGAATGCAAACTCAATTGCTATACTATATTTCAGCAACAACAGTCGAAACTAAAACTATTCAGAAAAATATGAAGAGCTTCAATTATAGCGAACTGGCTGAAGAGTATCTTAGGAACAAAAAAGGAAGATGTTCTTAGTTACGTTAAAATAAAATTAAACCTAAATTCGTGTAGTACCGAAATCCAAGAGCAATTATCTAATTTCGTCAAAGCACTAAAAACGCTACAAAGGAGTTAGCTACAATAAACAAATCTTTTATATAAAAAACGGTTAGAACAAACAATAAAGCAAGATAAGGCTGGAATACCGCGCAATCATCACATGCAATCAATATTTGAATCAAATGAATAAGCTGCCATCTTAATAAAATCAACAATTAATTATGAAATAGCAGAAGAAGTTTTATAACCCTCAATACAAGCTGCAGGTGTTAAAATTAAATTTAACAACAACTATTTAAATATATATTCTATTTATTTCCCCCCAAACATGCGGTCAAATGTACAGATACGAAAACTTCTTTAATAAAATTGGTAATCGGTTCTTAGTAGCTGGTGACTTTAATGCCAAACACCCGTGGTGGGGTTCCAGACTTGTGAATCCTAAAGGCCGACAACTGTATAGTTGCATTAACAAACATAATTATTCAACGTTATCATGGGGAAGACCTACTTACTGGCCTACTGACCCAGCAAAAATACCAGATCTATTACATTTCGCTGCATATAATGGCATACCTAGAAACATGTTGGATATATTAAACAATGATGACCTAAGTTCAGACCATATATCTATAATAATAAATTTAAGCTCATGTATAGAAATTATTCCAAAAAATTATAAAATATTAACACCAAAAACTGACCTGCGTTCGTTTGGGTATTGGATTGATAGAAATATCGATCTGCGAATTCCTACCAAGTCTGGAGAAGAATTAGATGACACAGTGGAAATGTTCACAAATGTTATACATGAAGCTGCTTTTCTTTCTACCCCAACATCAATGACCTCAAATGGAAATAATGTGTATATATCAGCAGATATAAGAGAACTCATCAGGAACAAGAGAAGACTCCGAAGGATCTGGCAACAAAGTAGACATCCAGCTAATAAAACAAATTTGAATTTAGCCACCAAGCTTCTCAAAGAACGTATTTCAAAATACAAAAACAAGGAAATTGAAGAATATCTTCGTAATCTTAATGTAAATGCACCGAATAATGAATACAGTTTGTGGAAAGCAACAAAATATTTGAAAAGACCTGCTATGAGAAATATTCCAATAAAGGATTCTAACGACTCTTGGTGTAGAACAGATATTCAGACAGCAACTGCATATGCAAATCATTTGATTGAAACATTCAAACCTTTTTCGTTGAATTCAAATGAATCGCATATAATAAATTTTTTGGACTCTGCATGCAAAATGGATCTTCCAATTGCTCACATTACTCCAACTGAAGTTAGTTCTGAAATAAATATTCTTAATAAATCTAAATCACCTGGCTATGACAAAATGGATGCAAAATCTTTACCGAAAAAAGCAGTAATTTTCCTGACATTAATCTTTAACTCAATCCTCAGATTACACCATTTCCCTGTTCAATGGAAGTGTGCCGAAATTACAATGATCGCTAAACCGAACAAACCAGAAAACAAAGTTAGCTCTTATAGGCCAATAAGTTTACTGGCTATATTTTCAAAAATTTTCGAAAATATTTTTCTTCGGAGATTGCTTCCAATTCTAGAAAACAAAAACATAATCCCAGAGTATCAGTTTGGCTTCCGTCATAAACACGGAACCCCCGAGCAATGCCATAGAATAGTCAATATTATTACTAATGCATTAGAAAACAAGTAAGGTCTAGACCGACTATACGATACCCTATACCATGCGTTTAGAAACCCTATCTCTTAGGCCCAACTAACTGGACATTGAAAATAAGCAAAAACCAAATTTGAGTGGGATTTTTATTAATTTTTTTGGCTGCAGATATGAAAAAGTTCATATCGGATGCTATATCTATAAAGGGACTAGGTCCAAAAATGGACCGATCCTGATCATGTTTGGTAAAGTCTCTTGTATTTTGCAAAAATATGTACAAACAAAATTTGAGAAGAATCAGTGCAATATTTTTGTTTTTTAATTGATTTAAGTGAAGATCGGGAACCAGCTCTATATGGGGTCAAAGGGATCATTTTTGGACTACTCATTAGTGGATGTAATGAACGCATACAAACCCAATTTGAGTAAGATCTATATGACAATTTGGATCTTGTGGCAATTTATGTCGATTTCATATGGGTAATTTTTATGGGGGCTAGGTCTGAACATGGACCGATTCTCACCAGTTTCACCTGCTTTCATCCCATGGCCGATAAAAGCTTATATACCAAATTTCATCAAAACATATTCACATTTGCGACCTGCAGTTTGATTACAAGCTTTACATGGACACACAGACGGACGGACGGACGGACATTGTTAAATCAACTCAGAAAGTGATTCTGATTCGATCGGTATAATTAAAGATGGGTCTAGGTCAAATATTTTTGGTTGTTACAAACAGCAGCACATACCCAAACCACATAGTGGTATAGGGTATAACAAAAAATACTGCTCAGATGTATTTTTGAATATACAGCAGGCGTTTGATCGTGTTTGGCACGGGGGATTGCTGTACAAACTGAAAAATTATCTTCCAGCTCCATTTTACCTTGTTCTTAAGTCATACTTAAAGGAATGATCTTTTTATGTTAAGGTGAACAATGAAATGTCTACTCTGCGAAAAATTGAAGCTGGTATACCTCAGGGGAGCGTTTTGGGGCCAGTCTTGTATACTATTTTTACTTCTGACATGCCTTGTGTTAATGGGATATCCGTTGCAACCTACGCGGACGACACAGCACTTATATCCTCTAACAACTCAGCAACTGAAGCATCAAATTTAATTCAACATGAAATAGATGACTACTTGGAATATCAAAGTAAATGAACAAAAATCTACACATGTAACGTTTACTCTAAGACGAGGCGATTGTCCAAAAATAAATTTTAATGGTACACAAATTCCACAAAAAAGTAGTGCAAAATATTTGAGCATGTATTTAGACAGAAGGCTAACGTGGAAGGATCATGTGAAAGCCAAAAGAACTCAAGTTGACAACAAATTGAAAAAAATGTACTGGCTTCTTGGTCGAAAATCAGAATTGAGTTTGGAAAATAAAATTGTGCTTTACAAAACAACTTTGAAGCCTGTTTGGACTTAACAATACCATACACAATGACCTTGATATCCCGAAAGTAAAAACTGAAATAGAAAATTATAGCCAACGATATGGCTAAAGGATTAAGTGATCATGTTAATCCTTTAGCCATATCGCTGTTAGATGAATGCGAAGAAGTCAGAAGACTAAATAGACATCATGTATTTGATCTGCCATTCAGAACTTAATTTTTAATTTCAAAAAATATAATTTATTACATAAAGATTTTTGTACATATTGTATAATAAATATATATACTATTGTAAAAATATTAATTAGAAATAAATAAATCGTATGTACTTATAGTGTTATTGATCTTAATGAAGATCAATAACTAATGTTAGTTTATTTTTATTTTATCAAATTTGCTTAATATTGTAAAATAGATTGTAAATAAAGAATGAAGAAAAAAAAAATGAATAATCTATAATAGGCCAGGCGATTTCTTGTGACCGATGTTTTGTTCTACCGTTTTATTCCGATTTCGAAAAAACGTATATTATTTGGAAGATATTTTTTTTAGCCCTTTTGCAGATTTACATATTTTTAAAATTTTTCCTTTATTTTGAGTAAATTGCATTAAAAAGTTGCTACTAATACACACATATAAGTATACATATGCTATGGGTTTTTTATTAAATTCACAATAATAATAAACCATAAAAGTGTTGGTTTGTGAATTGGCTAAGTTGCAAAATGAAGCTACTTAGAAATTGCACTCGAATTTCGAGCGCTGGAATCTGCTAGCAATTGTAATTGCATGAATAATAATTATAAGTATGAAAAACATAGTATCAGTGAACAAACAATAATAAACAGAACATCCCATTGTTACAAATGCTATTAAAATCTATTTTAGTTTTTTTTAAGTTTTTTTTACCCACATACATACTATGAAATGTTTTCATGAATAAGAAAGATACAAAAAATAAAAACCCTTATTTTCATATCAAAAACAGAACGATTGCGCTAACGTTCAGCAGATTTATTTCGCAAAAGTAAGCAAATTTGACAGCAAAAAATTTGTAATTTTTCAGTTGATTTTACTTTTTTTCTAGTTTCAAGTTTTTTTGCGTGAGAAGTTCAACTTTGACCTAGAGTTTCTTAAAAAGTACTTAATCAATTTTAATGAAATTATAACAGACTCAAGAAATATGTATCCACTACAAAAAGAATTACTACAATTTTTTTTATTGGTTCAAAAGTTAAAGAAGCCAAAAGAGTTTTGGGGAAGCGTCAACTCATCAAAGCAAAAGATATGTGTAAAGCTGCCACAGGTACGAAGGCCAAAAAGTGAGCCATGGTGAAGGCTCTGTCAAGTTCTGGGGGTACATTGCGAACAATGGGTTGGTTGACTTGGTTCCCATCGCCGGCTTGATGAACCAAGGCCAATATTTGAGCTCCCTAAATGATAACGCTTTCCCTTCCGGTGACAGGTTGATCAGAGAATCATTTATCCTGCAACTGCACAATGTCACATGCCACCAAATTATGATGATATCCAAATATCGGAAGGATGTTGGTGCTACTGTTGGTGAAACGTAGTATACCTTCTCTACTGTAAATTTAGATTTTAGATATTTTAGTGTTATCTTTTGGTACTCATAAACTGCAATGGTTTCATGTTTTAAATCGTGGGATATGATTGCCACACTTTTGTGTTCCACTTTTTCATCTTTCGTGTAGTAAATACCTACTGTGAATATGGTTGCTTGGTCGTTATTGAAGTAGAAAGCTTGTATGGCATCCTGAAGAACATATTTATATATTTCTGCGAAATCATACGATATAACGAATTCACCAGATTTCAAATTTATCATCAAATCCTTTAAGAATAACCATTGCTCTTTGACTACAAGGTCATGGGATCTCAAGTTTAGCAATCTTGTACACATTTCTCCCACAAAATCATCCACATTTAAAATTATTGTTTTCGATGTGCATCTGTCCGTCTGAATCCAAGATTCAAATTTCACCTCCTCAATATATTTGCGATCAAAAGAGTTGATTAAATTCTCTTTGATGAATAGGGTTTCCGGGCAATTTAAACTTCACTTAAGTGGCAAGAAGTTGTTTCATTAGGACACATAGTCAATTTAAGGCAATCGCGGTAAGCACTTTAAGTTGATTTCCTTCAACGTCAGTTTAAACAACAGCTGAACCTAGCAACGCGAAGAAAAGATTGGCAAAAAAGCAGCAAATAAAGGCGATAAATAAGCTGGATGAAAGACTGGGTATTTAAAAATTTACAAAACTTAAATTCTTCATCAGCTGCAATAAATTAATTAAAAAAATATTTATGTTATAAATGGACCTAATGCGATTGCGATATAATTTTATTAAATTATTTATTTTTTATTTCTATCATTATTATTAATATTATTATTGGAAATAAATAAAAATAATATTTTTCAACATTTCTATACAATAAAGTAATTTTTTCCTGAGGTTAATATATTGCAGGTATTAAAATATCGAAGGTATGAAATTTTATTTAGGTATGTTACATTAGGGTGGCCCTTCGTTATATGGAGGGAAAAAAAAGTGTTCAAACTGTCGGTCTCACCCCCTAGAAATATGCGAATAGCAAAAAAACTGAGAAATACAAAGTTTTGGGCCAATCCAGAAACGTTTAGTCGTGGCGCAAAGTGATTGAAAATTTCAAGTGTGTTTATATTGGGAAAATATGACTTTTTTTCAGATTTTACGAAAATTTCGTTCTATAATTTAATTTTTCCGACAAGCTGTTACATAGTTCGGGATCAGTATTAAATTATCCTTTCAAAAGGCTATAAAACCTCAAAATCGTATGAAACCTCGCCAAGAAATAGCAAATGCCCCAGACTACTTTTGTGCCAAAAAAAAAACTAGGTCATGAAATTTGATGGCATTTTTTTCAACTTTGAGAAATTGATTAAAGCCATCATTCTTTATTGGTCTCTATACCTATCAGTACTCAGATATGAAGTATTGTTTTATTACCACGTTGTTAAACTATTGTGCATTGAGACCGAAAATTGGAAATTTTTTTGATAAAATTTTTAAAACTCCTTTTTCAAGTTTGAAAAAATTTTCTTAAACAAAATTTAAAAAAATGAATCTATCACTTTAGGGTTTTATTAAATATATGCTTCAAAATAACTGTGTGATTTTTTAAGTAAATCCCTCTGCCAGCATTTTTTTGACAAGGATTTTATTTTCGCGGATTTCGAGAGAAATTGGATTTTTGTGAAATATTCTGTAAATGTACTCTTTCTAAATACTTTGTATCAAAAATTCATCACTTTTCTACTTTTAAATATTATAATTTATCTTAATAGCCTAAGGTTTCGGAAAAAATAATATTACTCCATTAACCCTTTTGGAATTGGCGTCACATATGACCCAAAATTAATAAAAGACAATTTATTCAAAAAATTCAAATATTTTGTAAGTGCTGTCCAATTTTTAGATGCGACACCTAAAATATAATTACCAAATCTGTAGAAGTTTCGTTACAAAAATTTGGGATAAATCCGAGAACGTTAACCCATTATTTACCAAGGCCAGATTTGGATTTTAAGATATTTTTAAATAAAAATTACCGAAAACGAGTTTTTCTATTACACTCGATGAAACCACTATGTAGAATTTAAGAAAAATAATTCGGTTAATTTTTTTTTTTATTTAACCCTTCAGTGCTCTTGAGATCAAAATTATCCATTGTGATATATCTCTGGTGCAATTATCTGCTTATTGCTCGCGAATATAAATTAAAACAACTTTTAACCAATCTATATATATATAAAATTGAATGTGTGTTTGTTTTTTTGTTTGTTTGTTTGTGTGTACCTTATAGGAGACCAAACCTCTGGACCGATCTTCCTGAAATTTTCACAGCATTTAACTGGGACTCTGGCATGATTAATAGGGTACTTTTTTTTTGACCACGCCCACTTTTACGCCCACTTTTTTAAAATTATGTAATTGCACCCATATAGTTTTTAACAGATTTACTTCAAATTGTATACACATTATGCTCCAGGCGAGGTAGAAATAAACATTTCTTACGCCACGCCCCCTTTCACGCCCCTTTTCACGCCAAATTTTGTTTGAAAGTTTTAAACTTTTTTTTCTCTGTACAAATTTGTTCCTTCGAACGGATTTTTTTATTTGGTAGTATATTGCTCTTAATACTGTTAACGTCGCCATATAACTATGAACCACGCCCATTTCACCGCCCCCTTTTTTTTTACTTATACCACTAACAATGTTTGCTATACAAAATAATTTTTTTGTAATATGTATTTATCTAAAGTTTTATACACTTTTTATCTACAGGTAAGGTAGCCATACATTTTTTTATTACCAAGTCCCCCTTTTTCGCCCCATTTTATCTTAAATCATAATTAATCTGCTTTCAATCTATCTACTATATATATATAAATATGAATGTGTGTTTGTTTGTGCTTTATAGGAGGCCAAACCAAAGAACCGATCTTCCTGAAATTTTCAGAGCGTGTTACTGTGACTCTGGAAGGAATAATATGCTATATAAATTTTTGATTGGACAAAGGGGCGGTGCCACGCCCATATAACCAAAAATTTGAAAAAGTCATATCACGGGAATTTTTTTACCTACAGCAGTCATATTTGGTACATATGGTATTAGCATGAATAGAAATACATACAAGAAGAAAAGTGGGCGGGACCACGCCCCTTTTTAGAAAAATAAAAAATCGTAATATCTTCTAAACTACTGGAAGGATCGTCATGAAATTTTCACAAAAGGATATTTTTGCGAAATAATAAGACCTTAGCTATATAAAGTTGTTAGTGGGCAAAGGGGCGTGGCGTATATATAAAAACGTTGATGCATTCGATTGTAACGAATGATCTCCGGAACCATAAGAGCTGTCGAGGTAGGATTTCCAGCATAGGTTCGGTTCGAGCTCTTCTGTGTTTTTTTTTTAGTTTTAACCCTCTAGCTGGCGTTGGGGTCAAGTTAAAAACAAAAATTTTTACTTTCAGCGCGATTTGACTGCAATTCAGAATGAACGTATGTTTCTTCATAAGAAATTTTTGTATGTATAAATGGACCCGATAGGTGGCGCTGGGTAAAGTTATTTCGAATATTCTTATTTATGGTGTGATTTTAATGAAACTAAGAATGTACATATATGTATGTTAGAAACATTTTTTTTATTGGACCCGGTAGATGGCGCTGTCGTTCGAAAAATAATGAGTTGTCAAATTTATATAAATTTTAATAAATAAACTCACAAACGTTTTTATATATAAATATTCTAACGAAAAAGAAGGAAAAAGCCGCTACATTATTGCATGGTGGCCGCACAGCTCATTCAGCACTCAAATCACCGTTAAACGTACAAAAAAATGAGAATGCCGTCTGTAATATCAAAAAACATTCCGGTATGGCAAAAGTTCTGCAAAAATGCAGTATTTTTATTTGGGATGAATGTACCATGGCTCACAAACATTGTGATTTGATTTGATAAAAGATTTGAAAGGCAATGAAAGATTTTTTGGTGAAGCTCTCATTTTATTATCTGGAGATCTTCGTCACACATTTTATATAGGTATATACAGATTCTAACTAAAATAAAAATTCATTGAGGGCAAAACAACGTTTGCCGGGTCCAGCTAGTTTTGTTATAAAATTATTTTATGTAATAAAGTAATAGTTGAATTTCTTGCTGTCTCACCCACCAATTTGGTGGATATTGATAATAAAACGCCAAAAAAAAAAAATTCAGGTCAATCGGTGAAGATGCCATTACTTACAATGGTTGACATTTTTTGATTTTTTATAATCGGTCGCTTTATATTATCTTCAATGTCACCTACATGTTTTGAAACTTCTACAATTTTATTTCCCAGTTTTAAATAGTTTATTAAATAAAAGCAAATTTCAAATATAATAATATATATAAAAGGTAATATTAAATTAATACTACTCTTAATGGAATAAATTACAAAATTAAATTAAAGTGAATTTCAAAAAACGTTCTATTTTTTAGACATATGACTTAAGTTGATTTAATTTATATTCGCGAGCAATAAGCAGATAATTGCACCAGAGATATATCACAATGGATTATTTTGATATCAGGAGCACTGAAGGGTTAAATAAATAAAAATTAACCGAATTATTTTTCTTAAATTCTAAATAGTGGTATCAACGAGTTTAATAGAAAAACTCGTTGTAGGTCATTTTTATTTTAAAATATCTTAAAATCGGATTTATCCCAGATTTTTGGAACGAAACTTCTACATATTTGGTAATTATATTTTAAGTGTCGCATCTAAAATTTGGGCAGCACTTACAAAATATTTGAATTTTTTTAATAAATTGTCTTTTATTAGTTTGGGGTCATATGTGACCCCAATTCCAAAAGGGTTAATGGAGTCATATTATTTTCTCCAAAACCTTAGGCTATTAAGATAAATTATAATATTTAAAAGTAGAAAAGTGAAGAATTTTTGATACAAAGTATTTAGAAAGAGTACATTTACAGAATATTTCACAAAAATCCAATTTTTTCGAAATCCGCAAAAATAAAATCCTTGTCAAAATTTTCTGGAAGAGGGATTAACTTAAAAATTCACATAGTTAATCTGCAATATGCATTTCATAAAACCTTAAAGTAATAGATTCATTTTTTTAAGTTTTGTTTAAGGAAATTTTTTCAAACTTGAAAAAGGAGTTTTAAAAATTTTATCAAAAAAATTTCCAACTTTCGGCCTCAATGCGCAATAAGTTAACAACGTGGCAATAAAACAATACTTCATATCTGAGTACTTATAGGTATAGAGACCAAAAAGGAATGATGGCTTTAATCAATTTCTCAAAGTTGAAAAAATGCCATCAAATTTCATGACCTAGTTTTTTTTTTTGGCACAAAAGTGGTCTGGGGCATTTGCTATTTCTTGGCGAGGCTTTATTCGATTTTGAAGTCTTATAGCTTTTTGAAAATATAATTTAATACTGATCCCGAATTATATGACAACTTGTCCGAAAAATTAAATTATAGAACGAAATTTTCGTAAAATCTGAAAAAAAGTCATATTTTCCCCATATAAACACACTTGAAATTTTCAATCGCTTTGCGCCACGACTAAACGTTTTCTGACGGGCCCAAAACTTTGTATTTCTCAGTTTTTTTGCTATTCGCATATTTCTAGGGGGTGAGACCGACAGTTTGAACACTTTTTTATTAAGAGCCACCCTAATGTTACATACCGTCGGAAAGGTTAATTGTCTAGTTTCTCAGTATATGCTTTATTTTTAAGATTTTGGAAACACTTACACACTAATAGGAAAAAATTCAAATTAGTGCATATGCTAAAAATTGAAAAACCGTTGTCTTGGGTTACAAAACATTTTTTTTTTTATAGATATCCCACTCGCATCCCACTAAGCTACCAAAAAGCTCTTAAAGGAAAAGACCTAAGCTTTCTTTTGAGCCCAAAAAAAAATTCCTTTTTTGAAAAAAAGTCAAAAAAATTTTTGAATTTGAAAAAAAAAGTCAAAAATTTTTTTTTTTTTTTTTTTAAATTTTTTTTTTCCGAAAGACTGAAGAAATAGCTATCTAAACTATTTGGGACAAATTTTGCTAAGAACAATAGGTAAAAAGTTACATGGATGAGAGGAAACACCTCTTTAGTCAAAATGTCAACTTTTGACCCCCTCTAACCCAGAGAGTTCTTGACCAATCTTATTGAAAAATTGTCTCTAAGCTACTATCCAGTAGGACTAACCTTGGCGCAAATTTCATCCCGATCGGAAGACATCGGTTTTAAAAGTTGCTTCACTTGACATGAAACGCCCCATATATACTTCAAATTAGAAGAGATATATATTCCCAAAACCTTAAAATAAAATCTTATTTGTTTTCAATTATTTTGATGTTTTATATATAATGGAACTACACTTAATCACGAATAAATCGTAAACGACTTACACAAGTGTTCACAGAAATTTGATTACAACGATATAATATTTGGAACTGTACAAATGTTTTCGAAGAGTGGCGCTTATATTATTAGAACACCAACGAACGTAAATAAAAACTTAATAACATATCTTGAGTGCCTCACAATTATTGCACTTAATACAAATAACAATTTGTTATGCACAGTTGTGGAAGTCACTGTATGTACATTGTTCACAGATTTTCATTTACTGCAAAAATAAGCAATAAAGTTGGTCTCGACCTACTATACGATACCCTATACCATGTGTTTAAAAATCCTATTTCTTTGGTCCAACTAATCAGATGTAGAAAATAAGCATAAACCAAATTTGAGTAGTCTTGCCTTCGTATATGAAAACATTCATATCAGATGCTATATTTATATGGGACCAGGTTGAAAAATGGACCAATCCTGACCATATTTGGTAAGGTCACTTATTCTTTGCAAAAAGATATTCAAGTCAAATTAGAGAAAAATCTGTACAATATTTTTTTTTTTTTTTATAGATTTAAGTGAAGATTGGGAATCAGCTTCATATGGGGGTTATGACTAAGAATTGTCCTATAGGTTTTTTTTGACTACAGATGAATGAATGCAATAACCACACACAAATCCAATTTGGCCGAAATCTGTATGATAATTTGGATATAATGCCAATTTAAGTCGATCTCATAGGGGTCATTTGTATGGGGACTAAGTCTGAATATGAACGGATTTTCACAAGTTCAATACCGTTTATCCTACGGCCAATAGAACCTTACACACTAAATTTCATCTTAATATATTCATAATTGCGAACTGTAGTTTGATTACAAGGTTTACATGAAGACATACAGATGAACACAGACAGATGGACAGACAGACGGACGGACGGACATGGCCAAATCGACTCAGAAGGTAATTTTGAGTCGATCGGTATAATAATCGATGAGTCTATGTTAAATATTCTTGGTAGTTACAAACATTAGCACAAAGTCGTTATACCCTGACCACTTAGTGGTTATAGGGTATTTGTATTTGTGCTAAGAATTTATTTTTTTCTTATTAAAAATTCCTTTGAATTGTTTACTTTGGCTTGCTTTTATGTTTTTATTTTCATGTCGTAATTTCATAAAAACAAAAGTTTTTTTCTGCAATGTCTGTCAATTTCATAACTCATGACCACATATTTCAGTTTTGCAGACACCTTTCTCTGCACTCAAGCAATCAAGTCAAGATCTTGTTATTGTTGGTGTTATTGTAAGATATGTAACATAAAGAAAACAAAACAGTTTTAGTCAGGCTAAAAAGACTACAGTAAAAGCTCAAATTCGAATTGGTTGTTTATACTAATTTGTTCGACTACTATGATCTCATTTAAGAATGCCAATTTTGTCTCTTTGAATAATGTCCAGTTATTATAGTTTTTCCATTTTTCATATAAACCTTCTTTGTTAGTAGTTTTAGTGGTATTTACTTCTTTTGTTGTTCTTTATGTTGTCCTAAATTGAAAGCTTCATGTTCGTTTTCTTGTTTGCTTTAGTAGTTTATTTTCAGAGTCGCTCTTTATTACTATATTTTTGTATAAATATTGGTTTTTTCCAATAATAATAATATTTTATTTTCAGCAAAATTAAATTAAACATGTCAGAGGCAGACATAAGATTATATAGCATTTTGAAGCAGTGACACTGCTAAAACTAAATACTTATACAACATGATAATAAATATTAAAAGAAAATAATTTTTTCTTAATACTATATAACATATAGTTACGCTCATTACTGACTCGATGATGAATGATGTGTGATTTACGCATAGCATTATAATTATAAAATCGGTTATATCTCGAAAACTAAACGTCATGGAGCAAAATGATTTAAATAATCCATTCGAATTGTGGGTTGCCAGATCAAAATCATCAAATCTGTCTGGTAACAATAAAGTAGTTATATTAATGTATAATCATCTATACGCGCAGGAGGTAAATTTTTATTTCACAATACATTCACAAAAACAGCGTAACATGTGAGTTTACATGTTACGCTGTGAGCCATAAGACAAATCGGTGTGACATATGATTATGATATAAAATTGTTTCAGCTAATTCGACAACCCTTTACTGTAAAATGTTAAAAATTTCACAATATAAACGTATAACATATAGATAATTCAACAACCCCAGAAATTTGCTATAAGTGATACATAGATGACGCTTTCTCTTTGATTTTAAAAAGTGACATAAAAACATCTTTAATTACTAGATGTTTACACATCTCCCCTATGATCGGACTCACATGACTTTTTTGCAAACACTGATGCCAACCTAAAGCTTTTCATGCTAGAATTAATGTCTTTTAACTACACAAAATAAAACTATTTTATTTATTTTTGGCGATTTTTAATTTTGGTGATGTTTGACACTAGCGATTAGTGTTTTTAAAGTTTTTTTTATTGTGACTATTTATGTTTCTTGCGATTTGAGATTTTGGCGTTTTTGATTTTGGCGATATTTGTTATTCGCAATTTTAGATTTTGATATTTTGGAGTTTTTGTTATTCGCGATTTTCGGTTTTGGCAATTTTTTATTTGAGCGATTTTTAATTCTGGCGATTTTTGTGATTCGCGATTTTCTGTTTTGGAGATTTTTTACTTTTGCGTATTTATTATACCCTATACCACTATGTGGTTTGGGTATAATGACTTTGTGCTGCTGTTTGTAACAACCAAAAATTTTGACTTTATGAGTTGATTTAACAATGTCCGTCCGTCCGTCCGTCTGTGTGTCCATGTAAAGCTTGTAATCAAACTGCAGGTCGCAAATATGAATATATTTTGATGAAATTTGGTACATAAGCTTTTATCGGCCATGGGATGAACCCTATTGAAATTGGTGAGAATCGGTCCATGTTCAGACCTAGCCCCCATACAAATTACCCATATGAAATCGACATAAATTGCCATAAGATCCAAATTGTCATATAGATCTTACTCAAATTGGGTTTGTATGCGTTCATTACACACACTAATGAGTAGTCCAAAAATGATCCCTTTGACCCCATATAGAGCTGCTTCCCGATCTTCACTTAAATCTATTAAAAAACAAAAATATTGCACTGATTCTTCTCAAATTTTGTTTGTACATATTTTTGCAAAATACAAGAGACTTTACCAAACATGATCAGGATCGGTCCATTTTTGGACCTAGTCCCTTTATAGATATAGCATCCGATATGAACTTTTTCATATCTGCAGCCAAAAAAATTAATAAAAATCCCACTCAAATTTGGTTTTTGCTTATTTTCAATGTCCAGTTTTAGTTGGGCCTAAGAGATAGGGTTTATAAACGCATGGTATAGGGTATCATATAGTCGGTCTAGACCGACTATAATTTTCTTACTTGTTTTTTTTTTTGCTATTTTTGATTTAAGCGATTTTTGTTTTTTGCGGTTTTTGATCTTGGTGATTTTTAATTTTAGTAATATTTGATTTTACAATTTTTGTTTTTAGCGATGTTTTTTTTTAGCAATTTTTGCTTTTGGCCATTTTTATTTTGGCGATTTTTGCTTTTTGCGATTTTTGTTTTAGTTTTTCGTTGTTAGCGATTTTCAGTTCTGGCGATTTTTTACTTTTGAGATTTTTGTTTAATTTGCTGTTTTTGCTTTTGGTGATTTTTGGTTTTTTGGATTTCTTTATTCGCTATTTTCGATTCTGGCAATTTTTGTTTCAGGCGATTTTTGATCTAAACGATTTTTGTTATTCGCGATTTCCATTTTTCGCCATTTTTTATTTTGGCGATTTTTGTTATTTGTTATTTTTGATTTTAGTGATTTTTGTTTTTGCGATTCTTGTTGCTCTTAGCGATTTATGATTTTAGTGATTTTTGATTTCAGCGATTTTTGGCTTTAGCGATTTTTGTTTTTGCCATTTATGGTTCGGCAATTTGTGATTTTGGCCGATAACAAATATTTATCGGTTTTGGCCCCATCTGAATTTGGCGATTTCTGTTTTTTGCGTTTCGGTTCTGGCAACTTTTGTTTTTGGAAATTTTTGTGTTTGGCGATTTTTGATTTTAACGATTTTAGTTTTTTGTGATTTTTGATTTCGGCGATTTGAGATTTTGGCGTTTTTTGATTTTAGAGATGTTTGTCATTCACAGTTTTAGATTTTGATGATATTTGATTTTGGCGTTTTATTTTTTTATGATTCTTGTTATTCGCGATTTTCGGTTCTGGAAATTTTTGATTTGACCGATTTTTGATTTTGTCGATTTTTGTTTTTATAGTTTTTGATTTGACGATTTTTGATTTCAGGATATTTGATTTTGGCGATTTTTGTTTTTTAGCAATTTTTGGTTTTGGCAATTCTATATTTTGGCGATTTTTGCTTTTAGCGATTTTTGTTTTTGGTGATTTTGAACTTAGGCTATTTTAGTTTTTTGTTACTAGCGATTTTCGGTTTTGGCGAGCTTTTCTTTTTGCGATTTTTTATTTTGCTATTTTTGATTTTCGCGATTTTTGGTCTTGGCGATTTTTGACTTTGGCGATTTTTATTATTCGAGAGTTTCGTTTTTGGACATTTTTTATTTTGCCGATTTTTGTTATTTGCGATTTTTGTTTTTTGCGATTTCTGTTATTCGCGATTTTCGGTTCTGACAATTCTTGCGATTTTTGAAAATACGGTACTCCAAATAAATGGCATTAAATATTTACATTATATGGTGGGTGCCAGGCCCATTGGTCCGATCCCACCCATTTTTTTGCGGCTGTTCAAATTGTTTTTGTGTAGGTTTATTACATCCATTAATCAGCAGTCCAAAAATAAAACCTATTGGAAAATTATTAGTCACAGCCCCCATGTAAAGCTGCTTCGCGAACTTCACTTAAATCTGCCAAAAACAAAAATATAGCACAGATTTTTCTCAAATTTGTTTTATATATGCTTTTACAAAAAAGAAATAACTTTACTAAATACGGTCAGGATTGTTCCATTTTTCGAACCAGTTCCCATATAAATAAAGCATCCGATATGAAATTTTTCAGATCTACAGGTAAAAAATTAATAAAAATTCTACTCAGTTGTGGTTTATGTTTATTTTCTGTCACCAATTCGGGGGACTATAGAGATAGGGTCTCTGAAAGCATAGTATAGGTTATCGTATAATCGGTCTAGACCGACTATAATATTCTTAATTATATTGAATTGAATTTTCTGGCTTTCTGACTAATTTTAAGCTTTTTTTTCTTACATTTTTTTAACAACGACATTTGATATACTGGATTATTGCATGATTGATCCTGATTGACTAATACTATTAAGTTTGTTTACAAAATTTAAATGTTCTTTACGCTACCAAATTATATTTATTTTTGGTTGATATATTGGGGTCACTTCATGCTTATGCAGGATAATCAAAATTCAGTTTATTATACATGGAATAAGCATTAAACAAAATGAAGACACGCTAGTTCCACACCATTGCCAGAAACATGCTTAATTTTAGTGACGCCTTTCTCGGTCGCAGTCATGGGTCATGCAAGCATGTGTGATTGGAGTGTATGCAAACTTATGTTTGTGTTTCGGTTGAATATTATATGAGTTCAACTGGGTACTCGTGGCTTCAATTTAAATAATATTTAGTTACATGTAGTCATGTAGTTTTCTTACTAATTGAAGACGTTTAAACATGAAAGTATTTCGTAGATTTTTTGGTAAAATTTGGAGGTTAAGTGTAAGTCTTGTTGAACTTTAATATGGAAATACATTAAAATGTCAATTGTTATTAAGCTGTGTGAAGTATATAAATCAGCTACATATGCGTCGAGGCTACAACATGTTGCAATATTGTTTTAAGCCATTGGTCGCTTTACGAAATATGATTTAAAATGTTAAGAGATCTTTTTACAAAATTAGCGTCTGATATAAATATGATTTATGACATACTGTTTTTACAAAAACCAAAATAAGGATTCACCTAATTAAAGATTTGCACCTAAACCCTTCATATATATTTACAAAGTCGACTTAAGGCAAATTGCGGTAGTTAAAACTACTTGTATTACAAAAGTTGTTAAAATATTTACAATAAGCGCCCGCTGAAAAAAAACCTTTTATTTTATATGAAATATTTATTAGAAAATCATTTCTTTTAATATTGTGAAAAAAAAGTTTAGGTATTTCGATCTAGGTACCCTAAAAGTAGTAAGAGCTCAATTTGGATCTTTCAAGGATTTCAAAAATTAAAATTTCAACTATTTACCTAATATTACTATTTATTCAAGTCATGTTTTTTAATTTCCAATTCATTTATTTTTTTATTGAGAAAGAAGTTATGGTTTCAGTAATTTAATTTTATTTAAAATTATTAGTTAATTGAATGATTTTTTTAAATTTGAAATCATTAGCTAATAAAAACAATCATGTGAGTCCGATCATAGGGGAGATGTGTAAACATCTAGTAATTAAAGATTTTTTTTTTTTAAATCAAACAAAAAGCGACATCTATGTATCACTTATAGCAAACAACTGCAGGGGCTCTGCTAACACAAAAATATTTATTAATATTTACTTCAACTGGTTAATTTTTAATTTTTCATTTTCTGTTTTTCATTTTTTATTTTTAATTTTTCTTTTCTAATTTTTTGTATTTCATTTTTTATTTTTCCTTTTATTTTTCATTCTTCATTTTTTATTTATCATTTTTTTCTTTCATTTTTTATTTTTTATTTTTCATTCCTCATTTTTCATGTTTTATTTTTCATTTTTCGTTTTTCATTTTTTTTTTATTTTCCATTTTTCATTTCTCATTTTTTATTTTTCAATTTTCATTTTTCATTTTTCATTTTTCAATTTCAACCAGTTATTACTAATCATAATTTTTCACCAATACAATCATAAGTCACATCGATTTTGTTTTACATCTTACGCAGCAAGATGTTTACACATCAAAAATTTGTTCCTTTGATTTTTTAAAATTTCCAGTTTATTCGTTTTCTATTGCAAAATAGAAATGAATGATTTTTTAAATTTTCTAACTATATGGCTAACATATATATTTGACTTGGTTGGTGAGATTTTAAAAGAGAGAATTGGTTTTGCTGTACAGAAATGGGTAAATGCATGCTAAATTATGGGAAAATGCCTGTTAAGTCTATAGGAAATGCATGCTAAATGGTAAAAATGCATGTCATGTGCATGTTTTTGTTTTTTCGAAAGAGTTTTTTTATTTGCAGCTTTGAAAATCATTTTTCTTAATTCAGCACGCAATTTCCTTACATTTAGCATGCAAATTTTTCTCACTTTTAACAGAAAAATTCGACATTTTTAGCATGCATTTTCCCATAAATTTGCCCAAGTTTAGCAAACATTTTGCCATTTTTGACATGCATTTTTACCATTTGGCATGCATCTCCTATAGACTTAATAGGCATTTTCCCATAATTTAGCATGCATTTTCCCACTTTTACCAAGCGCTTCCCTTAGTCCCATTTTAAAATTTTAAGAATTTTTAAAGAATTTTGAAACAATTTCATATGTAAATATAATTTAAAAAATTTTGCTTCCAGAAATCTAAAATATGTTTCTATCGGATATTCAATCAAAAAAATATTAAATTACAATTTTTTGAAAAATATTTGTACAGTTTGAGATTTTTTGCATTTTATTTGTTGTGTAGTACTATTCTTATATGAAACTATCTAAATATAAGAAACTACGAGCGTTTAATCAACTTTCCATATATTTTTAAAAATTATTTTGCCCTTTTACGTATTTGCCATTTTGTTTTTATGCGTTTTTGCGAAATTGCGCTTTTGCGATTTTGAATTGGGGTTTTCTGTTTTTACGCCATTGCGTTTTTTGAGATATAGATTATTTCGATTTTGCACTTTGGAGTTTTTTCGACTTTTTAAGTTTTTTAAGTTTTCGCAATTTTGCAATTTTTCGATTTGCAATTTTAGAATCTGCATTTTTGCTATTTTATGATTTTTCGATTATGCAATTAAGAGATTTTTCAACTTTTCGTTTTTGTTTTTTATTTTTTTAATTTTTTCGAGTTCGCGGTTTTGCATTTCAATGTTTTCACGACTTTGTGTTTTTCGATTTGCTCTTTTGCGTTTTGAGGATATTAAGTTTTGCAGTTTGAGTTTTCTCGATTTTGCCATTAAGATTATTTAGGACTTTCCGTTCGGTTTTTTGGGTTTTTATAAATTTGCATTTTTTTTCTCATTTTGTGGTTTTCCGTCTTATCGTTTTACTATTTTGCATTTGTGAGATTTAAATTTTTTGCAATTACTCGTTCTTGGGATTTTCTGCTTTTGAAATTTTAGTTTGTGTCATCTGACGTCTTTGCGATTTGCGTTTTGTGAATTGTTCTTTTGTGATTTTGCGATTTTGAAATTTTGCATTTCTCGGCTTTCCGATTAAAATTTTTACGACTTAACATTTTCGTTTTATACCCTATACCACTATGTGGTCAGAGTATAATGACTTTGTGCTGATGTTTGTTACTACCAAAAATATTTGACCTAGACCCATCTTTTATTATGCCGATCGACTCAGCATCACTTTCTGAGTCGATTTAGCAATGTCCGTCCGTCTGTGAGTCCATGTAAAGCTTGTAATCAAACTACAGGTCGCAGATATGAATATATTATAATGAAATTTTGTGTATAAGCTTTCACCGATCATAGGATGAACGCTATTGAAATTGGTGAAATTCGGTCCATGTTCAGACCTAGCCCCCATACCAATGACCCCTATGAAACCGACATAAGATCCAAATTATAATACAGATCTCAGTCAAATTGGGTTTGTATGTGTTTATTATATCCATTAATCAGTAGTCCAAAAATAATTGCTATAGGACAATTCTTAGTCATTGGTCCCATATAAGCTGCTTCCCGATCTTCACTTAAATCTATCAAAAAACAAAAATATTGCACAGCTTTTTCTCAAATTTGGTTTATATATTTTTTTCAAAATATAAGTGACTTCACCATATATGGTCAGGATCGCTCCATTTTTCGACCTAGTCCCCATATAAATATAGCACCCGATATGAACTTTTTTATATCTGCAGCCAAAAAAAGTAATAACAATGCCACTTATATTTGGTTTATGCTTATTTTCTATATCCAATTGGTTGGGCCGAAGAGATCGGATCTCTAAACCATGGTATAGGGTATCGTATAGTCGGTCTAGACCGACTATAATATTCCTACTTGTTTTTAATTAATTTATTGTAGCTGATGAAGTATTTAAGTTTTGTAAAATTTTAAATACCCAGTCTTTCATCCAGCTTATTTATCGCCTTTATTTGCTGTTATTTTTGCCAATCCTTTCTCGGCGTTACTAGGTTTAACTGTTGATTTCGCTGCTGGTTTCTTTTTTATCTTTGGAAAGAAATCGCATTGAGTGGAGGCAGACAACTTTATCAACTTGAATATTCCATCGACAAGCGGTATAAAAGCATGGTAACTGCCCTTCAGAGTTTTCAATATTTCCTCATGATCCTCTTTGCTACTAAAAACTATTTTAGTTTCTTTACAATAATTCTTTGCCCAATGGAATAAAGTAGTCGCATCTAAGATATGATCTTAATGAGAGCACTGGAGGCTTTACTTCGCTGCATTTCTGTTGAGGTTTGCTCCAATATCATCACATGCTCCTTAGGGTGGCCCATCATTATATGGAGAAAAAAAGTGTTCAAACTCTCGTTCGCACCCCCTAGAAATATACGAATAGCAAAAAACTGAAAAATACAAAGTTGTGGGCCAATCAAAAAACATTTAGAGGTGGCTCAACGTGATTGAAAATTTCAAGTATGTTTTATATGGGGAAAATATTACTTTCTTTCAGATTTTATAAAAATTTCGTTCTATAGTTTAATTTTTCCGACAAATCGTTATATAATTCGGGATCAGTATTAAATTATCTTTCCAAAAAGCAATAAAACTTCAAAATCGCGCAAAAAGTCGCCAAGAAATATCAAATGCCCCAGACCACTTTTGGGCCAAAAAAACTAGGTCATGAAATTTGATAGCATTTTTTTCAACTTTGAGAAATTGATTGAAACCATATTTTTTTTTGTCTCTATACTTATAAGTAATCAGATATGAAGTATTGTTTCATTACCACGTAGTTAAGCTATTCGCATTGAGTTTGAAAATGGGAAATGTTTTCGATGAAATTTTGAAAACTTCCTTTTCAAGTTTAAAAAATTTTCTTAAACACAATTTAAAAAAGGACCTGGCACTTTGTAGATTTATTACATACCTATAAGAGAATAATTGTGTGAATTTCTAAGTAAATACCTCTGCTATGATTTTTTTTACAAGGATTTATTTTTTGTCGATTTCGAGAAAAATTTTATTTTTTATCCCGATATTGATCATACATGGAATACTGTTAGTCACGTGGAAGTAAAACTTTGCACAAAAAATAAAACCGGTAGGTGGAACTGTAGTTCGAGCTTTTAATGAATATGTAATAATCTAGCCCATAAAAACAAAGTTTTTCTTAAAACTTTTTCTTTCCTTTTGCATATGAGTTTTGAATCTCTCCGTGACTGTGCGTGACTTTGCGTGACGATTTTGCAATTAATCTTTGGTCACAGCAAGTCTACGGATGAGGGGAAATGGGGTTTAAATCGCTCCGTGACTGTGTGTAACTATGCGTGACTGTGCGGGTCTACGTCAAAGCTTATGTTTTTTTACAGCAAATCTATCGACGATGTTTCAGATTGGTCTGATAAGGGGAAATGGGTTTTAAAGCACTCCGTGATTGTGCGTGACTATGCGTGACGGTGGTGACTATCCCAAAATTAATCTATAGTATATTTATTACGGAAAAAAATATTTTCCACTTTTACTTTTATTATATTCGTACACACAGTAATTGTTATTATGGGTTACTGTTTCTGTATAAAATCCTTCATTTAATCTTTCCATTAATATCACATTTGGTAGCATTTTCATAATGAAATATATTATTTCCTTTGCGTGAATTTATTATTTTGTGTTGTTTCTGATTATGTTAATTAATTGGGTTTCTCATTTCTCCTCCTTGAAATTTGTTTCATTTTAATTTGATGTATTGTATTACAATGTTATGCAAGTCTGATTGCTTTGTTCTCGCCTTTCAGTGCACAGCCATGCATTCTATGAGTAATGATTTTACTAAGAGAAAATATTTAGCATTTACATGCATAAAAACGTGATTTTTTACAAGAAAATAAATGTTTCTATAATTGCTTTTTCCTTCAAAATCTGAAAATTTATTTCCAAATATATTTTGAATGATTTCAACAACATGGCATAGGAAAAGCGTCTCCAATTGTCACACGAAAATGTTATCTGCCATCAGGATTATGCTTAATTTAGCTGATATTCTTCGTGTCGTATTTCATCCAGGCCATGATTTTAAGTTTTCTTTCCTCCGTAAACTTAAAGTTTATTTCAAGTTTTTTTTTTGAATAGTATTCCTTAACATTTTAGAGAAGTAAATTACGAATACCATAGATTAATATAAATTGGCAAGATTCAGCGCTCGAAATTCGAGTGCAATTTCTAGGCAACTTTATTTTTCAACTTAGCCAATTCACAAACCAACACCTTTTTGGTTTATTATAATTGTGAATGAACAAGTTCAATTAAGAAATTCATTAACAAATTTATTACACACAGCATATGTATAATTTTATGTATGTGCTAGTAGCAAATTTAAATGCAATTTACTCAAAACAAAAAACAAAATTTAAAAATCTGTAAATCTGGAAAACAGCTAAAAAGGAATACCTTTCGAATAATTTACGTTTGGTCAAAATTGGGGTAAAACTGTAGAACAAAACATCGGTCACAATAAATCGCCTAGCCTATTAATATTATAGATTTGCATTTACAAAATCTCTTAGTCAATGTGACTCAAAAAAACTCATAATATTATAATGTGTACGTTTTATGTATTCGCTATAATGATACCAAACATCTCTGGCGCACTTTCAAAAAAGTTTGCAAAATTTGTTAGAAGTTTGTGCAAATAAAAACTTAAAAATCCCAAAACCTAACTTTCAGGTGTTACAACCGGAATAACGAAACTATATGTACCTACTCACATAAAATATGGTTCAGAGATTGAATTACAAAATAAGAAATAAAATTAATCATGTATAAAATGAACATTCAATTCGAATTAATTTCCAAGAGACAATCAATCTACAACGATGATGATTAGATAATAAAAGCAGAAATTGTCAATCAAACTAGATTTATGTTTATATACGTATGTATGTACATATATAGTGATAAATAAATATTGAATTTTTTTTCTCTAATTACATTAATATTTAAGTTGTTGATTAAACTTTTGACTAACAAATAAAAAAAATATTGGTAATTATTAAATTTATTTAATAATACTTGAATCAAAGATAAGGATATTTGCCATCATCACAAGTTCATATGTGTGCACACTTATACAAACAGAAATCTACTTGAATAAATTTTGTTTAGACTGGTTGGCCATTTTTTTCATATCACAGTTAGACTGACCAAAAATCGAGTAAGTTTTAAATGGACACTTTGGAAAAAAATAAGTAAAAGTGTTTAATTCGGCTGTGCTGAATCTTTGATAGCCTCCACCTGCGTCTTACACTTAACATTACCACCAGTGTTGGGTAAGGCTACCGCTTTAACTCTTTGTTGACGATACTGAAACTTTAAATACCAATTAAATTTTAAGTTAATTTCTCTTCTTTTTAGCCAGTTTCAATTATAATTTCTTGTTACAATTGTTATAAAAAGTAATGATCCTGTCAACTATAGAAAGATTATTCGATTATTTGCAAGATAAAAACTTATAAAGGAAAACATATTTTTTTAACAACGGGAACTTTTTAAAAACATACTTTGTTAAAAAAGGTAGTTTTTAAAAAAACAACAGGTATTTTTCTAAGAAAAACGTAATATATAAGAACAGGAACTTTTTAAAGAACGACAATTTTTAAGGTACTTCATTCCGAAAAAGTACTTTTTAATTAAAGGTATTTTTTTAATAAAAAGTACTTTTTAAGAAAATGTACCTTTTAACGATAGTTACTTTTTAGGAAATTTAATTTTTTTAAAGAAGTTAAATTTTTGAGAAAGATAATTTTTTAAAAAACTTCCTTTTTAAGAACGGCAATTTTTTAAAAAATTTACTTTTTTAAGAAAGTTAATTTTTTAACAAAGTTACTTATTAAGAACTTTTTTACAATTGTATTTTAAAAAAATTTACCTTTTAAAAAAGTGCACTTTTAAAAAAGGGTAGTTTAAAAAAATTTATTTTTTAAGAAAAGCAACACTTTTTAAAAAGGTACTTTTTCAAGAAACGTAATCTTTTAAGAAAATTTATTTTTATAAGAAAAGGTACTTTTCGAAATAAGAACTTTTGAAGAATATGTACTGTTTTAAATGAGTTTTTTATGAAAAGGGTACTTTTTTATAAATAGTACTTTAAAAAAGGGTACTTTTTAAAAAAAAAAAAGGTACTCATAAAAGGGGAACTTTTTTTAAAAATGTTACTTATTCCAAGAAATATGCATTGTTAAGAAGGAGGATAATTTTTTAAAAAAATTACTTTTATAAAAACTTTACTTTAAAATAAAAACACTTTTTCAGGGTACTTATTGCAATGGTACTTTTTTACAAAAAAAGTATTTTATTACAAAAAGGGTACTTTTTACGAAAAGGGTACTTTTTACGAAAAGGGTTCTTTTTACAAAAAGGGTACTTTTTACAAAAAAATTGTACTTTTTACAAAAACGGTACTATTTAAAAAAAGCTTACTTTAAAAAACGATAAGAAAGGATAATATCTTAAAAGAAAGGGCATTTTTAAGGAAATAGTACTTTTTGAAAAAAAATTATAATTTTTAAGAAAAGGACACTTTTTTCAAAAATGGGCACTTTGTTCAAAAAAGGATACTAAATATTTTACAAGCAGAAACGGGAGTTGGTTTTCCAAGAATTGTGGAACCAAAAATCAAAGTATGGCTAGCCAAAAATATAAAAATAAAACACACAAAAATTATGGTTTTTAAACAAAATTCAAAGTAATTTCGAGATACATTACTTTACTTTTTTCCCCAAGATGGCGGTGAATTTACATATTTATATAAAAATTTAATTTTTACGAAACATCCAAACAATGATTAGAAAACGAACACAATGTCGCGGTTAAAAAAAGTAGATTTACAAAAAAATTACAGGAAAATGTCAGACAAAAGGAGACTTAAATAACTACGGCGCACTCTGTATGTCCAACATCCATTCCAGTCAAACACCAGGTATACAAAAAGTATAAGTATACTTTTTTAAGAAGGGGTAATTTAAAAAAAGACAAATTTTGTGAAAAAGGGAGCTTTTTTAAAAAACAAAAAGATAGTTCCTTGTTTAAAAAAAGGGTACTTTTAAAAAAAGATACATTAAAAGAGGGGTGCTTTTTAAAAAAAATGGGTACTCTTTAAAGAAAAAAGTACTTTTTTCAAAAAAGGGTACTTTTTCAAAAAACTGTACTTTTTCAAAAAGGGTGCTTTTTCAAAAAAGGGTACTTTTTCAAAAAATGGTACTTTTTTCAAAAGTAGTTTCAAAAAGTTTTTTATAAAAAAGAAATTTTCAATAATGGATAATTTTGAAAAAAAAGTAATTTAAAAAAGAACTTGTTTTAAAAAATAAAATTAATTTTTTTAAAAAATGGGCACTTTTTTCAAAAACAGGCACTTTGTTCAAAAAAGGATACTTTTCAGAAAAAAAAGCGTGGAAAGGGTAATTGGTTATAAAAAAGGAACTTTTTTAAATAAAAGAGTAATTTAAAATTTTTTAAAACAGGACATTTTTGTTTGACAAAAGAATGTTTTTTTAAAAAAAAGTACTTTAAATATAAGGAAGCTTTTTTAAAAAAGGTTCTACTTTTTAAAGAAAAGTTGACTTCTGTTTAAAGAAGGGTACTTTTTTCAAAAGCACTTGAAAAAAGGGGTAATTTTTTATAAAAGAAGGTACTATCTTAAAAAGGGATAATTTTTAAAAAGAGTCATTCACTTTTTAAAAAAGGAACTTGTTTTAAAAAAAAGTTAGGTATATAAAAAAAATTTACATTTTTCAAAAAGGGCACTTTTTTCAAAAATGGGCACTTTGTTCACAAAAAGGTACTTTTTCCAAAAAAGCGTACTTTAAAAGAAAGGGTAATTGTTCATAACAAAAGGTAATAAAATAAAAAAACTATTTTTTTAGAAAGGGTACTTTAAAAAAAAAAAGAATGGTACTTCTGTAAAAAAGGCTAATTTTACAAAATTATTTTTCTAAATAAGGGTACTTTAAATAGAAGGATGCTATTTCAAAAAAGGGGGTATTTTTCAAAGAAAATGACACTTTTTTAAAAGGGGGGCAACTTTTTAAAAAATACTTTAAAAAAGGGTATTTTTTATAAAAAAAAGGTACTTTTTGTAAAAAAGGTTAATTTTAAAAAAGAGTGATTTTTAAAAAAAATACACTTTTTAAAATGAGGAACTTGTTTAAAAATGAGTGCTTTTTTTAACAAAAAAAGAGTACTTTTTTAAAACAAATTTTACTTTTGTAAAAAAAGGTTAACTTGAAAAAAAACTTACGTTTTTAAAAAAATGGTACTTTTGTTTATATGGTACTTTTGTGTATATGATTTTGCAAAAAATTAGTGAGCACCAAATATTATCATGATGGGTCGATTTTTTGATTTTATACGAAATTAACTTTTTTAAGCGGCAGGCAACAATTCTTTCGTTTATATTTATACGGGTATCGTTAAATCAACTGAGAAAGTGTTTCGGAGTAACAATTGTGATGGTTTTTTTTTAACAAAACCGCAATGTCTAAGTGTGGCTCCCAACCCACTGGTGCTATAACTACACTAATTATCTACTTATTTTCATATACGAATGCTTTTAATTAAACTTTAGCTACTTCCACATTGATTATGGCCAATCACTTAATTTAAAATAGATTCCCTTGGCCATTCATTTGATTAAGATTTGTATTGTCTAAATAAGCTCTTACACACATATGTATAATGTGTAACATTCTAAATGCCCGAAAATTGCTGTCAATTGCCATCAATGCATGGATGGATATATTGCAAACAACAACATACTCACAAGTCCAAACATACTTATGTACAATGTTTACTATTTGTGTTTAACATCTGTACTTGTGTGAACATATTCATGTGTGTGTTTTAGAAATTTTTTTATATATCAATCGCATTTTTTTATAATCACGTTTAAGAATTTAAATCTCTATTATTTTCACTCGTTTTATAACAAGGTACCCATATAATGTGGGGCATTTTGGAATATTGTTGAAGCATGTTTTCAATTTTTGCTGCCCAATCTCATAATTAGGGACAATAAGGGCATTAAAAGACGTGTTTTTTCATTCCCTTAGCCTTTTTCATATTTGTTTCATAGCAACTATGCGCGCTAGTATAAATATCATCCAATTTCCCCCAAAACAACCTTTTTGCGGGAGAGTATCAACATTTACATTTAGGTTTTCATATAAATATAACTTAATAACTTTTTTGGCAATAATAATTTTTTTTCATAAAAGTAATATAATTTAAAAGTAAAAGTATGTATGTTTGTTTGTTTGTAGTTTATAGAAAGCTAAACCATTGGCCGATTTTTCTGAAACTTTTACATAGTCTTACTGTATTTCTGAAAGGAACTATAGGCTATAAATTTCTTTGATATTTTTAGTAGGCGTGGCACCTCCCATACAAAGTGAATTTGTAAATTTGTATGAAGTCACCTATTACTAATGTTAGTAGCCATGCCAAAATGCCCGGATCGAATAAGTAGGCGTGGCACCTCCCATTTATAGTAATTATTCAGTAACATATAACTCCAGTTCTATGATAGAGACAGCATTGTAAATTTGTCTGAGGTCATCTATTATTAATGTGACTAGTCGGGCAAGAAATAGGTGCGATAGGAGCTTTAGGCATGCCACCCCCCATGCAAAGTAAATATATAATATCATAGACAGTCTTAAAACTTTTTATTACCAATGTAAGTATTCGTAGAATACTTTGACCGTCATCGTCAAATTCAAAAACCGCCATAATCAAAAATCGCCAAAACAGGATTCCGCGAAAAACAAAAATCGCCAAAAAAAAAAAAAAAATCTTCAAAATCTAAAATATTATAAAATCAAAAATCGGCTAAGTTAAAAATCGCTAAAAAAAAAATTACCAAATGATATTCTATATTCAAAGCCACTTAATGATTTGCCTTGAATTGCCAGATTTAATTTGGAAAATCCATGGTTTTCTCATGGGCAGTTATGTATAGCTTGCACCAGAGTTGGAACGCCGAAATATTTTAAAACGATTGTATATCAGCAAGAATTGAAATTAAAAAATATTAAATAAATAAAATAAAATGTTCTAATTGTACAATACAAACTTCATAGGAAAAATGCATTATGAAAACAGAGATGTGAATAAGTCTTATAAGTCGCAGCGAAGCGTGACAGGGCATACTAATGTTATATATAAAAATGGATGTATGTTTGTACGTCTGTATGTTTGTTTGCCCTTTATAGGAGACTACACCACTGAACCGATCGCCTTGAAATTTTTACAGTAGGAAGAAACTGCCTATCCGGAAGAAAAAATAGGCTTTAGTTCTTTCGATTTTTCAAGTGGGCGTGGCACATCCCTTATAAAGTGAATTTTTACATCCAATTTTAACATATAATATCTGGAGTACTATGACAGCAAGAGCTCTAAAACTATGCACAAATACATATTAAAATAATCTGAAGAGTTGCGAAAAAATGGGCGGGATCGGGCCAATGGGCGTGGCACCCACCATACAATGTATATGAGGGATTTCATGTCAAGTGCACCAACTTTTGAAACCGATGTCTTCCGATCGGGATGAAATTTGCACCAAGGTTAGTCCTATTGGATAGTAGTTCAGACACAATTTTTCAATAAGATCGGTCCAGATCTCTCTGAGTTAGAGGGGATCAAAATTTAACATTTTGGCCAAACAGGTGTTTCTTCTCAACCATGTAACTTATTACCTATTGTTCTCAGAAAATTTTCTCCCAAATAGTTTAGATAGATATTTCTTCAGTATTTCGGAAAAAAATACTTAAAAAAAAAAATTTTTTTTTGAATTTTTTTTGCTAAATTAAAGCATCTTTTGCCTTTTTTCAAAAAGTGCATTTTTTTTTTTTTTCATAAGAAAGCTTAGGATTTTTCCTTTAAGAGCTTTTTGGTCGCTTAGTGGGATGGGAGTGGGATATCTATCAAAATAAATGTTTTGTAACTCAAGACAACGGTTTTTCAATTTTTCACAAATGCACTATTTTGAATTTTTTCCTATTTGTGTGTAAAACCTTACAAATAAAACTTACACTGAGAAAGTAGACAAGTTAACCTTTCCGAAGGTATATAACATAATTAACTAAAATTTTATACCCTCGATACTGTAATACCCAGAATATGTTAACCTCAGGAAAACAATCGCTTTTTTTCTATAGAAATGTTGAAAAATTATTATTTTTTTATTTATTTTTAATAATAATTAAATTAATGTATAATAATAATATTTAAAATAAAAAGATAAATAATTTATTAAAATTTAATCTTAATTGCATTAGATCCATTTATATCACAACTATTTTTATACTTAATTTATTGTAGCTGATGAAGTATTTAAGTCTTGTAAATTTTTAAATACCCAGTCTTTCATCCAGCTTTTTTGTCGCCTTTATTTACTGCGTTTTTTTGTCAATCCTTTCTTGGCGTTACTAGGTTCAGCTGTTGATTTCGCTGCTGGTTTATTTGTTGTCTTTGGAAAGAAATCGCATTAAATAGAGGCAGAAAACTTTTTCAACTTGAGTGTTCCATCGACAAGCGGTATAAAAGCATGGTATTGAGCGGTGCCATCGATTGTTACCGCAGCATCGAATCTGCTCTTCAGTGTTTTCAATGTTTCCTGATGATCCTCTTTGCTACTAAAAACTATTTTAGTTTCTTTACAATAACTCTTTGCCCAATGGAATAAAGCAGTCGCATCTAAGATGCGATCTTGATGAGAGCACTGGAGGCTATACTTCGCTGCATTTCTTTTAAGGTTTGCTCCAATACTATCACATGCTCCTTTACCATGAGCAGTAGGATGAAAATGCCACTCAGCTGGCATTCTAAAATCTGTTTCATGGGCCATAAGATTTGCCAAGAAACTTTTGTTTTTAAAATGTTGACGAACTCCGTCCGAAACGTAGTATACTTTCTCCACTGTAAATTTAGATTTAGATATTTTAGTATCATCTTCTGGTACTCATAAACTGCAACGGTATCATGTTTTAAATCGTCGGATATGATTGCCATACTTTTGTGTTCCAGTTTTTCATCTTTCATGTTGTAAATAACTACTGTGAATATACTGTGGCATCCTGAAGAACATATTTATAGTTTTCTGCGAAATCATATGAAATAACGAATTCACCAGACTTCAAATGTATCTTCAAATCCTTGAATAATGACCATTGCTCTTTGACTAAAAAGTCATGGTTTCTCAAGTTTAGCAATCCTGTACACATTTCTTCCACAAAATCATCCAAATTTAAAATGATTGTTTTCAATGTGCATCTGTCAGTCTGAATCCAAGAATCAAATTTGACCTCCTCTATATATACTCGATCTAAAGAGTTGATTAAATTTTCTTTGATGGATGTGTTTTTCGGGCAATTGGTACATTCACCTAAGTGGCAAGAAGTTGTTGCATTAGGACACATAGCCAATTTAAGGCAATCGCGGTAATCGTGTAAATCTTCTGCCGAATCATCTGTTTAATACTTTAAGTTGATTTCCTTCCACATCAGTTTAACATTTTCATGGTAAATTTGGGTTAATTTCGTGAAGCCAGATTGAAATGTTGCAAATAATTGTTTCAGGTTACAGATAACCATTCTCTTCTGTTATGTTATGAAGTTATGTTACATACCTTCGGAAAGGTTAATTTGTCTAGTTTCTCAGTATAAGTTTTATTTGTAAGGTTTTACACACAAATAGGAAAAAATTCAAAATAGTGCATTTGTGAAAAATTGAAAAACCGTTGTCTTGAGTTACAAAACATTTATTTTGATAGATATCCCACTCCCATCCCACTAACCGACCAAAAAGCTCTTAAAGGAAAAATCCTAAGCTTTCTTATGAAAAAATAAAAAAATAAAAAAAATGCACTTTTTGAAAAAAAAAGCAAAAAATGCTTTAATTTAGCAAAAAAAAAAAAAGTCTAAAAAAAAATTTTTTTTTTTAAGTATTTTTTTCCGAAATATTGAAGAAATATCTATCTAAACTATTTGGGAGAAAATTTTCTGAGAACAATAGGTAATAAGTTACATGGATGAGAAGAAACACCTGTTTGGCCAAAATGTCAAAATTTGATCCCCTCTAACTCAGAGAGATCTGGACCGATCTTATTGAAAAATTGTGTCTAAACTACTATCCAATAGGACTAACCTTGGTGCAAATTTCATCCCGATAGGAAGATATCGGTTTCAAAAGTTGGTGCACTTGACATGAAACCCCCCATATATTTAATGTCATATATTTAGAGTACTGTAATAGATAAAATCTTGGGACTTAGTGTGAGTTCATAAGTTATCAATGCTCGTACTCAGAAAAAATGGGCGGATCGAACCAGTGGGCGTGGCACCTTCCACACATGGTTCAACTAGTTGTTTATGTAAGTAGTCGTATCAAAAATGGGCGGGATTGGGTTAGTAGGCGTGGTACGTCACATACAAAAACTAATTGGAGTACTGTAAACCCGCCTGCTTTAAAACTACGTGTGAGTCCACGAATGATCAGTGTGAGCAGTTATGTGAAAAATGGACGAGATCAAACCAGCGAGCGTGGCACCTTCATTACATGGTAAATATATATCATCATATATCTACAGTACTATAAGGGCAGTCGTACCAAAAATGGGTGCGAATGGTTAGTGGGCGTGGCATCTCCTATATGGTTAATGGTTAATACATATCATTATATGTGACCTTCTCCGAGAAAAGGGACCTAGTGTGTCAAAAAACGGGTTGTGTCAAAAACGGTGGATTCTGGTACCTAAAAGGTTGTAGAAATTTTAAATGCGTTTTTTTTCTCAAAACTTAATTTTCACACACTAGGTCCCTTTTCTCGGAGAAGATCACATATATGTATTTACAGTTGCATGGGAAAACAACGTTTGTTGGGTCAGCTGGTATATAATAAAAATACACAACAATGTTACTAAACACTATATTGGAAAATGGCTCCCATATACCCGCTGATCCTAAACCAATTACTACAAGAAGTACCTCATTTTAAAGATCAATTTCATAGCTTTATTTATATAAAGCCTCTATTTTGATATATTCTAAAATATTTTTTCTTTTATAACTTAATTTCTTATATATTTATAGTCACTAGTACTTAACTTTTTCATATCAGAATACTAAATAATTAATAAAAATACTTCTCACATTTGGTTTATTACTATTTTTTATATCTAATTAGTTGAACATATTAACTAGTGTCTCTAAGCGCAAACCATATGGTATCGTCGGTCTAGGCCGATTATTCTTTGATCATTTGACGGATGAGAATGATCCTGTACGTAATGCAATTTGCTACAAATTTTTTATTTCAAATTTGTTTTTGAAATTATTGTTTTTTGCAGTAATTTCTATTCATTACACTAATTTTGTAAAAATATGGCTCCGCAAAATAATTTTATTTCAGTGCGGTTATGCGCTGTTAACTTTCATGTCAGTTTTATATGAAAAATTTGTTATGAAACTCAAATTAAAACTTCTCAAAATTTCTTACAATAGATATTTTTTGACATAGAGTATAAGCACAATCAAGCCGGTGAAAAACGTTTTTTCGTTACGGAAGACAAAAATTGTCTATTGTTAACATTTTATGAATATTTTTAGAAATTTTTTAACAATATTTATACATTTAATTATTAAAAATTTATAATTCTATAATTTTTTTGTTAATACATATTTCAAGTAAAGAATTTGTAAGAATAACAAAAATTTGCTTTTTATTTCGAAATAATTTTTTTCCTGCCATAACAGCAATTTTGTTAAATTACGACAACATATGAGACACTTAGCAACGGCAATCAATTAAATTTTGCTTCAACGCAGAATGCTCTAAGACTTGTTAAGCCAGTTTTATATGAAAGCCCAAAAGGGTTCTTTAGATTTTAGAATTATCTTTTTTTGGAATAAATAATTTCTTCATTTCAAAGTACTCTTATGAATGTCAAATAATGTTTGGATAATTTTAAATGGAACTTCGGTTTTTTTTAATAACAATCAAAAAGTGTAGTTTCCTATTTATACCCTATACCAATATGTGGTCATGGTATAATGACTTTGTGCTGATGTGTGTAACTAGCATAAGTATTTGATCTAGACCCATCTTTTAATATACCGATCGACTCAGAATCACTTTCTGAGAATCACTTTCTGAGTCGATTTAGCGACGTGTGTCCATACGTACGTTTGTCTGTGTATCCATGTGAACCTTGTAATCAAACTACAGGTCGCAAAAATATATAACTTTTGCTGAAATTTAGTATATAAGCTTCTATCAACCATATGATAAATGCTGTTGAAATTGGTGAAAATCGGTTCATGTTCAGATCTAATCCCAATACCAATGACCCCTATGGGATCGATTTAAATGGCCATAATATACATATTATCATATATGTAGACCTCGGTCAAATTGAGTTTGTATATGTTTATAACATCAATTTATCAGTAGTCCAATAATAAACCTTCCTTATACGACAATTATTAGTCACATACCCCATATGATTCCCAATCTTCACTTAAACTTATCAAAAAATAAATATATTGCACAGATATTTCTCAAATTTGGTTTGTTTATGTTTTTGTAAAAAATAAGTGACCTTACCAAATATGGTCAAGATCGGTCCATTTTTCGACCTATTCCCCTATTCCGATATGAACTTGTTAAAATCTGCATGCAAAAAAATAATAAAATTTCCATTTAGATTTGGGTTATGCTTATTTTTTATACCCAGTTAGTTGGCCCAGACCGATTATAATTTTTTTACTTCTTTCTATTAACTCTGCTAAAATTTTTAATTTGATAGGTTTCGGATATTAAGCCTTCATTGGTGATTATATTATATATTGTAATAATACCTACATACGAAAATATTGTTTCTACATAAAATTTGTGTACAAAGAGGCAATCGTGAGGTTTGAACCTGCGTCTATCACAAACTCAATGGTAAATACAGTTTTAGGGCATGCGGTTTAATGCATTAATGGTGATATAATGCTAACAAACATCTGAAACTTGGTCGATATACTTGCTATAAAGAACGATCCACTTCGACATAGTCACGCACAGTCACGCACAGTGACGCATAGTCACGCACAGTCACGGAGTGATTTAAAAACCATTTTCCCTTATCTGATCAATCTAAAACTTCGTCGATTGAGTTGCATAGTCACGGAGTGATTTAAAACCCCACTTCCCCTCATCCGATTGATCTGAAACTTTGTCCGTAGACTTGTTGTGGCCAAAGATTAATTTTAAGATAGTCACATACAGTCACGCACAGTCACGGAGATATTCAAAACTCATATGCATAAGGAAAGGAAGAGTTTTAATAAAAACTTTGTTTTTATGGGTTATATTATTATAGTTTCAATTTACATAATTCTCAGTTTAGTTCCAATACATCATATATGATTTGTACATTCTATATGTTAAATTTTTTACATATTTAATTTTGTGAATTTTTTCCATATTTCTCTTACATTACAAAAATTTATTTATACATAGGAATATTATGGATGGCAACCGAACTTTAGTTGCGTTGTCAAAAGGCAACGCAACAGACATTTAAAATGGTATTATGGAAAGCAACTTTCTTCAGTTACCAAAATATGCTATTTTGACAGTTTAGCAACTGAAAATAAATGTAAACAAAAGATAAAGAGCAGTGACAAAAATGATTTTTTGTAAATTAAAGTGAATTTGTGAAAAAATTTATCTATACTAATATAATAAAGAGGTAATGTGTGTTTGTTTGTTTGTTTGTAGGAGGTAATCTTCGTAACTACCCATCTGATCTTCCTGAAATTTTCAAAGAGTGTTACTGCGGATATGGGAAGTGCTATAGGCTATAATTTTTTAAATTTTTTTGGTGGGCGTGGCACCTCCCACACAAAGTAAATTTTTAATATCATGTACATATATTGAGTACTATGATAGGGAGAGCTTTGCAAATTTGTGTGAGGTTACCTATTGGTAATATTAGTAGCTACGCCAGAAATGGGCGGGATCGGATAAGTGGGCGTGGTTCCTCCCATACAGGTAATAGTTTAATATTATATATCTAGAGTAATGTGATAGAGAGAGCTTTTAAAATTTTTCTGATGTCACCTATTATTAATGTGAGGAGTCGGATGCAAAATGGGCAGTATCGGACCAATAGGCGTGGCACCTGCCATACAAAGTAAATATAAAATGCCATATATCTGGAGTACTGTAATAGTGAGAGTCTTGGGACTTTGTATGAGCCCATAAGTTATTCATTTGATTAGTTATACAAAAAATGGGCGTGATCGGAGCAGTGGGTGCGGCACCGCCCATACAAAGTAAATATATGATATCATATAACTGGTGTGCTAAAAAAGGAAGCTTTGACACTTTGCACGAGCCTATCAGATCTTAGTATGAATAGTCGAACAAAAAATTGGCGGGTTCACACCAATGGGTGTGGCACTCCCCATGCAAAGTAACTATTTAATGTCATATATCTGGAGTACTGTAAAAGAGACATCTTTGTGGCTTTGCGTGAGCCCATAGGTTCGTTGTGTGATTAGTCGAACAAAAAAATGGTCGTGATCGGAGCAGTGGGCGTGGCACCACCCGCACAAAGTAGATATCTAATATCATATAACTGGTGTACTATAAAAGGGAAAGACTCGACATTTTGCATGAGTCCATTAGACATTAATGTGAGTAGTCCAGTAAAAATTAGTCGTGATGGGATTAGTGGGCGTGGCACCTCCTATGTAAAAAATATGAAGCACTACGAAAGCGACAGTCTTTTGACAAGTTCATTAGTTATCAATGTGATTTGTCGTGGAAAATATAGCGCCAAAATCAAAAATCGCCAAACCCAAAAATCGCGAAAAATTAAAATCGCCCAAAAAAAAAAAACATCAAAATCAAAAATGGGCAAAATCAAAAATCGCTAAAAAGAAAAATTGCCAAATGATATTCTAAGTTCAAGGCCAATAGTTAAGTGTTGCCAGATCTAATATGGATAATCCATCTTCTTCTCATGGGCAGCTACATGTACCTTGCTCCAGGGTAGGAACGCCGAAAAATCTGATAATTGTTGTACCGAATGAAAAAACAAAAAACATTGTATATCAGCATCAGCAAGCATTGAAATAGAAAAATCTATACAAATAATCTATACTAACATAATAAAGAGGTAATATTTAACTACTCATCTGATCTTTCTTTAATTTTCACATAGTCTTACTGCGGATATAGGAGTGCTACAGGCTTTAATTTTTTTAAATGTTTTTAGTGGGCGTGGCACCTCCCATACAAAGTACATTTTTAATAACATATATATTAAGTACTATGATAAAGAAAGCTTTGCAAATTTGTCTCAGGTCATCTATTATTAACGTGAGTAGTCAGACAAAAAAATGGGCGGGATTGGACAAATGCGCGTGATACCCCCACATAAACTTAATATTAAATGTGATATATCTCAATTACTGTATTAGTGAGAGCCTTGGGACTTTGCGTGAGCCCTTTCATAACGATTCGGAATGGGGGGAGGGAAAGGGGGAGGGTGTAGCGAAGCACACCGGGTTACATCTAGTATTATATAAAATCTATAATATTAATATTGTGAAAGATATTTTGTTCTACTGTTTTATCCCGATTTTGACCAAACAAATATTATATGAAAGGTATTTCTTTTTAGCCGTTTTGCAGATTTACAGATTTTTTAATTTTTTCCTTTCTTTTGAGTAAATTGCATTTAAAATTGCTACTAACACATACATAAAATTATACAATGCTATGTGTTTGTTTATTAAATTTGTTAATGTGGTTGTACTAAAAATGAGTTTGTTTTTTGTATTGATTTGCAAATTGGCTATAATTGATTAGCATACTTTCAGGGTCCTTATTTAATGAAAAAATATAATTTCCTAGAATTTGCACTCGAATTTCGAGGGCTGGAATTTGCTAGTTATATTAAATGTGTTAAGCTCAGTGGAATTATTTTTTGATGAGGATGAGGAGGTCTTAAACGTTTCATCATTTAGACGGCACTTGAGAGACAACTCTAATCATCTGGTATTACCGTCTGTACTGTGAGTAAATTTTTATGTTCAAATTAATTTTCAATTAACCATTACTTGTTTTAGTTTCAAAGCTTATTTTCGTCTTCCAAAAGATGCAGTGGTTTATATAGTGGAAGACTTAAATAATGACTTCAAAAAAAGTCATCGGGCAACAGCAATACTTCCACTGTTAAAAATTTGCGCAGCTCGCAGATTTTTTACCGAAGGTAGTTTTCAGAAATACCACGGCAACGACGTCAATTTGAAAATGGCTCAAGCTACGTTATCGGTGGTATTAAAAGAAGTTGTTCATTTAATAAAACAAAAACTATGTAAAAACTATGTATCAAAGATGACAGAAGAGGAAATATGAAAAAATAAAAACTTTTTTTATTCGAAGACTTTAGTGTCCTGGGGTTGTTGGATGTATAGATGGGACACGTGTATATATCAACGGGCCGAAGGCAGACATTCGTTCTAGATGAATACTTCTATATCAACACCAACCAAAAATATGCAGTTGCCAATATGATTACAATCTGACAACTGAAGCTGACAGTTCTCAGTTGCCAGTTGCTATATGTAATACCATTTTGTCAACTGGCAACGCAACTAAAGTTGGGTTGCTATCGATAATAGACCCATTATTCTATTTCTAGAAAATATGCATGATCTCGAACAGAACAAAAAAAAACCTCACGGTCGCCCTAAATAGAAAAAATTTTCATATAGAAACAATCTATTCAATTAAAAACATAACAATTATCACAATGTTCAATAAATCGCTGATGAAGGCTGAAATGCCAGAAACCGGTCCGATTAAGAATACAGTGCAGTTATGAATTTTTGAAATATATGCTTTCTTCTTCTTTACCACGCACCATTTAAAAAAATTTTTTTTGTTTTAGTTGTAACTCAGATTATGCGACTAAAAGCAAAATACTCCAATTCGTTTACAAAAAATATGTATTGTTTAATTTATTTTTTTCAAAAATTTTATTTAAAATTTATTGGCATTTTCTAAGCACCAATGAAAGGTGTTGGTAAATTGGGTATGAAGAATGGTCTAAATACTTGGATATTTCGTGGATATTGTAAACCAAATAGTGGCCTAAAAGGTTTAAAAAGAATTTCGGAAAATGGTTGCTCATCATTGGTAAAACGTGCTTCCGTAGTAGTTTCAACAGATGTGTTTGGCTAAAATAAAATCAGTTTAAAAGTTTTTTTTTCACAATTGCTTTCATTAATTCACTTACCTGTTCTTGAGCTAAAGCCAAACATATCGAAACTGCTAAAGTAATTATTAAAAATTTCATTATGATTTCAAAGTTTTTCTTCGAATGATATTTTTCAATGAGTGCGGTTTGCATTTTATACTTTGGATTTCTGATGATTTTTGTTTGCTGTCAATTGTGATTAATGTATTTGTTTGGAATGAACATATGGAAAAATGTATAAACTCATTGTTTTTCTCATTAAAAAAAAATAGTTGTTGATTGATTTGATTGAATATTAGTGAAATATTAATAGTTTGAAAATTTACATAATTTTATGAAAACGATGCGATGAATAGTTTTCATTTCCATAGCCCATTTGTACTTATCGAGAATGTCTATCAGCTTACTATTAGTTTTAATAGCGGCCACATTTATTTAATCTTCATTTAGTTTGAAACATTTATATGACTGTTCAAACTTTTTATTGTTAAAAACAATTTCTTTTAAGTCAATAATATTCAAGGTGGAGTTTTAAATAAATCTGTCTTTTCATTTGTGTTTGTGTTTGCCCAATGAAAAATCGCAAAAAAAAAGATTAGAATGGCCCGAAAAAAATTTAAATCGCAAAAAAAAAAATAAAAAAAATTTTTGAAATTTTGTTCAAAAAAATGAAAAATCGCTCAAAAAAATGAAAAATCGCTCAAAAAAATAAAAAAAATTTTGCCCAGTAATATGAAAAACGGTACAAAAAATGCCAAAAAAAAAAAATGAGAAATCGCCAAAAAAAAAAAAAAAATTAAAAAATTTTTGCCCAAAAATATGAAAAATCTACCAAAAATGAAAATGTTTTAAAAAATGCTCAAAAATTTTGCCTATATGAAAAATGTTTAAAAACAACGCCAAAAATAAAACAATATTGTACATATGAAAATTTACTAAAAGTCAATTTAAATTATGCAAAATTATATATTTATTTATATAAAAGTTTATTTTTCATTCTAGAAAACTAGCCCACAATTAATTATATAATGAATTGGTTTTTCTAATGTAATGTCTCTATAATATTAATAGGCTAGGCGATTTATTGTGAGCGATGTTTTGTTCTACCGTTTGATTCCGATTTTGGCCAAACGTATATTATTTGAAAGGTATTTCAATTTAGTCATTTTGCAGATTTACAGATTTTTAAATATTTTCCTTTATTGTGAGTAAATTGCATTTAAAGTTGCTACTAACACATACATAAAATTATACAATGCTATGTGTGTGTTTATTAAATCTGTTAATGTGTTTGTAATAAAAATGGGTTTGTTTTTTGTGTTGATTTGTGAATTGGCTATTAGCATACCTTTAGGGTCTTTATTTAATGAAAATATAAAATTTCCTAGAATTTGCACTCGAATTTCGAGCGCTGGAATCTGCTAGTTTACATAAATACTTATAAGTAATTAGTATACAGTTAAAAATAATACAACCCATAAAAACAAAGTTTTTATTAAAACTCTTTCTTTCCTTATGCATATGAGTTTTGAATATTTCCGTGACTGTGCGTGACTGTGTGTGACTATCTTAAAATTAATCTTTGGCCACAACAAGTCTATGGACAAAGTTTCAGATCCATCGAATGAGGGGAAGTGGGGTTTTAATCTCTCCGTGACTGTGCGTGACTAAGTCAAAGTTAATATTTTTTCACAGCAAGTGTATGGACCAAGTTGCAGATCGGTCGGATGAGGGTAAATGACATTTAGATCACTCCGTGACTGTGCGTGACCATGCGTGACTGCGCGTGACAAAGTCAAAGTTAATCTTTTTTTTTCAGCAAGTGTATGGACCAAGTTTCAGATCGATCGGATGAGGGGAAATGACATTTAGATCACTCCGTGTCTGCGCGTGACCACGCGTGACTGTGCATGACTACGCAGAAATTAATCTATAGTCACGACAATACTATGGGCCAAGTTTCCGATCAGATCAGATCACCCATAGCATGCAGACAGAGGGTATGAGTTAAAAGAAAGAGTTTTAAAATAATTGAAGAGTGTCGTGTACAACTACTTGACAATATGGGGAGTGAAAAGAGCTCAATTCTTTCGGCAAACTGGTTGTTTGTATTTCTAAAATGCTGTGTGTACCATGCGCTGCAGGCGAAAAATTCTAACAAAATTAAAAATAACCTCTTTTAAAAACGAAAAATGGCCCAAAAATTACGAAAAATAGCCCAAAAAGTTGGGTCATTTATCATTTTTTCATTTCAAGGAGTTTTTATGAGAGACTTTTTTTGGGCCATTTTTATATCCTATACTTCTATGTCGTTTGGGTATAATGACTTTGTGCTGTTGTTTGTAACTACCAAAAATATTTGACCTAGACCCATCTTTTATTATGCGGATCAGCTCAGAATCACTTTCTGAACCGTTTTAGCGATATCCATCCGTCCAACAGTCCGTCCGTCTGTGTGTCCATGTAAACCTTGTAATCAAACTACAGATCTCAAATTTGAATATATTTTGATATATATTCGGCCATAGGATGAATGCTACTGAAATTGGTGAAAATCGGTCCATGGTCAGACCTAGTCCCCATACAAATGACCCCTATGAAATCGACATAAATTGCTATAAGATCCAAACTATCACATAGATCTTAGTCAAATTGGGTTTGTATATATTTATAGTATCCTTTAATCAGTAATCCAAAAATAAAACCTGTAAGACAATTCTTAGTCATAGGCCCCATATAGAGCTGCTTCCCGATCTTCACTTAAATCTATAAAAAAAACAAAAATATTGCAAAGATTTTTCTCAAATTTGGTTTGTGTATATTTTTTCAAAATATAAGTGACTTTACCAAATATGGTGAAGATCGGTGCATATTGCACCCGATATGACCTTTTTCATATCTGCAGCCAAAAAAATTAATAACAATGCCACTCAAAATTGGTTTATGCTTATTTTCTATATCCAATTAGTTGGATCGAAGAGATGGGGTCTCTAAACCATGGTATAGGTATATAGTCGGTCTAGACCGTCTATAAATTTCCTACTTGTTCATATTTTGTTTGTGATTTTTCATTTTTTTGTGATACAGATAACTAAAGAAAGATATTGAAGTCATTCCAACATCTGAAGTTCTATGTTTTGAAAGAGATTTGCAAATATTAAACTGACTCAAATAAAGGAAAGTTCAATTCATTCCAAATGATATGCCTTATTGCAAAAAAAAAATATATTGTAAAAAAATACATGTTTCGGATATACCTGATAAAATTTTCAATTAATTTTGTTATTCATATAAAATTATGTATACTATGGAGACAGCGGTTTGTATGAAAAAATTTTTGCTCGAATTTTGATGTGTGAAGCTCGGATTATTGTGACACTGGATCCAAAACTTTAGTGCGCAAAATTTGGGTCAAATCGGACAATGCTTTCTGGACGCGCATTGAGTTCAAAGTTCAAATTCGCATTTATATGTAAAAATTATCAAAAAAAAAATCATTTTTCACAAAAAATTTTGGTACTTATAACTGCGTTTCAATTAAATTAATTAATAAACCATAGTCTAGAGCAAATTATCTTTCTAACAAAACAACAAAATCTATTATCGGTTGAAAAACAGCCAAGTTATATGAAGTTCCCCAGGCAATAAATGCGTCGCAGACCACTTGATTAAGAAAATCGAGCTTATATTTTTAAAGACATTGAACTAATTTACAAAAAAAAAATTTTTTGCATTCTCCTGATACCAAAAGGATCTTATGTAAAGTATTTTGCACCTCGTCTATTGTTATGCCGTACTAAATTAATATCAAAACGGTACGTATTTTTAGCACTATTTCAAAATCTCCAATTCTACTTTTTCAAAAATTTTGTTCAACAACTTTACCGAAATCAACAATTGGACTTTAAGGTCTTATTAACAAAATATGTGAATTTAAAACTGTCGAATATTGTAGGTATCCTGTTCATAATTTGGCGAGGGCAGCGTTTTTATTTCAGCGGATTTGAAGAAAAATGTGATTTTTCATACTCTTTCAACTTTTAGGCTATATCATTTTGGTGTTTTCATATTTCAAATATCTTTTGTCAAAATATTATAGTACTTGATATGTGTTCTCAATCTTGTAAATTAAGGTTAAATTGAAACACCATAAACTGTGCCTCTTTAAGGTCAAAAATCAAATTTAAGGAGATTTAAATTTTTTTCAAACAAAATATCGAAATAATATAGATTTGTGAAAGGATTTCAATAAAATTTGTTGATGATATTTTAATAATTCCAAAAATTTTAGAATACAACGAGTCGCCACAACGGCAATGCAGCGATCACTTTTCTACAAAGGACTTAAATTATATAACTTAATTCCAAATAATATAAAAAATGAGAGAAATGAATGTGTCTTTAGAAGAGAATGTGTAAAATTCATAAGAAATAATGTGTTTTTATAGAGCTAAAATTGAAAATTAAACTATTTATGAAATATATAAACATTGTGAACATTAAAAGTATTAAAAATACTGATAAATAAAATTAATAAATAATTCCAAAAACATAGTTCATTCAGCTTATGCTGCAACAGAGCTTATCCCGTGGTTCGTACCAGGGATGAGTAACCTCTAGCATATGCGGACCTATGCAGGGTGGATTTATTTCTATTATTATTATTATAAAATTATATTCTGGACTTATTTTCTGAAACTAACCCATGGGGAACTCTATATGTTAAATTGACGGTTTATGAAAATCTATAAATATTTTCTTCATCAGGATTTTTTTTAAATAGAACGAATTTAATACATTCATAAAATTCCTCAAATTTATTCGTTATTTTATGAAAATATGTGGATTCTTTTGTCTCTATATTTAATACAGTATTAAATATTATTAAATATTAGTATCAATAATATTAATAGGCAAGGCGATTTCTTGTGACCGTCGTAAGTTTCACAGTTTTATCCCGATTTTGACAAAAAATGTATCGTTTGAAAGGTACTTCTTTTTAGCTGTTACCTAGATTTACAGATTTTCATCGCCTGACCGTTTAAAGTTGGTACTAACCCATACATAAAATTATACAATGCTATGTCTGTGTTTATTAAATTTGTTAATGTGTTTGTAATAAATATGAGTGCTTTTTGTGTTGATTTGTGAATTGGCTATATTTGATTAGCATACCTTTAGGCTCCATATTTAATAAAAAAAACGAGTAAGAAAATTATAGTCGGTCTAGACCGACTATACGATACCCTATACCATACGTTTAGTGACCCTATCTCTTAGGCAAAACTAACTGGACATAGAAAATAAGTATAAACCAAATTTGAGTGGAATTTTTATTAATTTTTTTGGCTACAGATATGAAAAAGTTCATATCGGATGCTATATCTATATGGGCCCAAAATTGGACCGATCCTGACCATGTTTAGTAAAGTCCCTTGTATTTTGCAAAAATATATACAAACAAAATTTGAAAAGAATCAGTGCAATATTTTTCTTTTTTGATAGATTTAATTGAAGATCGGGAAGCAGCTCTATATGGGGCCTATGACTAAGAGTTGTCCCATAGGATCATTTTTGGACTACTTATTAATGGATGTAATAAACGCATACAAACCCAATTTAAGTAAGATCTATATGATAATTTGGATCTTATGGCAATTTATGTTGATTTCATAGGGGTCATTTGTATGGGGGATAGATCTGAACATGGACCGATTCTCAGCAATTTCAAGAGCATTCAGCCTATGGGCGATAACAGCTTATATACCAAATTTTATCAAAATCTATTCATATTTGCGACCTGCAGTTTGATTACAAGTTTTACATGGACACACAGACGGACGGACATCGTTAAATCGAATCAGATGGATCTAGGTCAAATATTTTTGGTAGTTACAAACAACAGCACAAAGTCATTATACCCAAACCACATAGTGGTATAGGGTATAATAAAATTTCCTAGAATTTGCACTCGAATTTCGAGGGCTGGAATCTGCTAGTTATATTTAATACAATTCCAAAATTCCAAAATTCAAAAAAAATAATGGCTGTCACCCAAATGTATATATACGGTTGATAATCTCATTAAATCCTATTTCCGCGATGGGGGTAAGAAAAGATACAGAAATTCGGTAGTTTTTTTCGTTTTTGCAGGTTTTTCACATTTGATTGAAGGAAACCGCATATATGTATTGGGCAGCATATGACAGCTATTTGCAAGATATATCCAATAGTGTATAAAATATGTAGGGGAAGAGGTTGGGTTGTGGCCATAGTTAGGTTTTCGGCTTATAACTTTTCACCAAGTGCAAATTATTCAGACAACTGGGTATCTATGGAAAGCTAGAGACTTTGGCTAACTGCTGGTGAAGGAACTAAATCAATTTCGTCAAATGGAATTTTTTTTTCTAGATTTTGTGAAGTGACCATTTTTGGGGCAAATTTTTTTTGTTGGGTTGTGGCCACCCTTAGAAAATCTGGTAAAAATATGAAAATATGAAGAAAGACCACTACGAATATAGAAAAACTTAAAGTTTATTTATTTTCAAAGCCTTCATTGGCATTATTATTGAGAAAAACTTAAAACTAAATAAAAAATAATAATGATAAATAAATGGCATTATTCGTCTTCCGACTCACATAAAAACACCATTAAAATACACAGTAAGCAAGTTTGATAAACTTTAGACGACTATCGCACTCACATCTGCCCTACACACCGAGCTATTGCTTATATGTATTATATTGCTTACTGGGTAGTTATTTTGACATTTACAAAGATATTTCGCCATTAAAAAAAAAAAAGGTGGCCACAACCCAACCAATTTTAGTGGCCACAACCCAATTTTGCAGCCATCTTGAGATGTGGTGAAAATTTTTTTTGGTGTCAATCGATATTTACTCACAAAGTATAATAAATTTACTGAATAAAAATGCATTGCACTCACATTTTTGATTGATTCACTTCGATTTCTAACTCTATTGAAAAGGGGTAAATTTGTATTATTGGTCTTTTTCAAGCACAGAAAAATAAATTTGTTCCCAGCACAAAGCAGACGCGTCTGCCCGTTTAGGTACTCGGTACAAAAAGAACGTGCTGCCATGACACACAAATGACTTTTGCAAGAAAAACACATATGCTTTAGGTCAAAAGATACGCTGGGGTGGCCACAGCCGAACCATGGCCACAACCCAACCTCTTCCCCTACGATTATGCCTAAATGCTGGTGTTATTTAATAAAACCCTAAATTTTAAGTTGTTTTTTATAGCGTTATTTATGGATTTTCCATTTAAACTCAGATATACATATTACTCGTAGTTCTTTTAGCTTTTTTTTTAGATAGGGACCCTGTGAGATCTTTATGTTGGTGCACAAAAAATGGACAATATGGGGTATCAAAACAAATTTTTATACGAGTGCATAATTAATGTAACGAGCGTTTTTTCTAGCGTTATAGAACTTGAAATTAAAATAAAGTAAAGAAAGATATTTTTAGTATAAATTAAGCTAGCTTTATTGCATAGATAATTTTATGCCATTAACGCTTAAATATGATATGGGCCATGTGGTGGTCACAGCTGGCGCAAACATGGCGCAATCGGGATCTCCAATTTTTACACACTTTTCGCAACATTTACGGCCGTATTTCACCAAAAAATAACACATCGAATGTTGATTTCCAGGGACCTATTTTTCGCAGTCGTGATAATAAACAATTCCCTATCGAAATTTATTTCGCTAGTGTAAATATTCATAATATCCTTACTTGTTACGAAACGAAATGATTTATTGTTTCAGTAATGTAAAAGATGGAAATAAATATGTTTTACAACACTGCATAAATCTAAAAGTTTATGAAAATGTAAACAAAAGACATCTATATATATAAAAATGAATCGTGGTTTGTTCGTCCACTTAAAACTTGAAAACCACAGGACCAAAAGGGATACTTTCTTCTGCGAGTTTGTTTGCAACTGCCACGCGAAGGTTTAGGAAAAAAGAAAAGTACAAAAAGTTTCAACAGATGTCGCTGTACGCGGTTATTCCATTTTAACATCATATATATTGAGTACTATGAGAGGGAGAGCTTTGTAAATTTGTGTGAGGCCATCTATTATTAGTATAGATAGTCATACCGAAAATGGTCGGTATCGGTTAAGTGGGCGTGGTACCTCCCATACAAAATTAATTTTTAACATCATATATCTTGAGTACTGTTTTAGGGAGAGCTTTGCAATTTTGTATGAGGTCATCTATTATTGCTGTGAGTTGCTGTGAGTAGCCGCTGTAAAAATTAGCGTTATCGGAACAGTGGGCGTGGCACCTACAAAAAAATTAATCATTCAACATCAGCCTCAATATCATGACAGGGAAAGCTTTGATACCTTATGTGAGGTAATTTGTTATATGTGTAAGTACACCTGACGAAAATAGGCTTTATCGGATAAGTGGGCTGGGTACATCCCCTACAAAGTACTAATTAAATATTATACACATATACCGGGTATAATGATAGGGAGAGCTTTGCAAGTTTGGTGTGAGTTCATCTGTTATTTCTGTCATTAGCCCTGGCGTAAATGGGCGGGATTGTACAAGTGGGCGTGTCACCTACCGTATAAAATAAATTTTCAAAGTAATAAAAGTATCTTGAATAATATAAAAGGGAAAGTGAAGACAATTTGTGTGAGTTCATAGGTTATTAGTGTGAGTTATTAGTGTCATTGTGAAAATGGGCGGAATCGGATAAATGCGTTGGGTTACTTCCATAAACGGAATTAATATTTAATATATTGGATCGTTTTGAAGGAAAATGTTTAAGAGAAATGGCAATTTCAACAGCATAACAAAAATTGAAATTTTCGCAATTTTCATTCAAGTTAATTGCTACTGCGGTAATATGAGATGAAGGAGTGAATTTATCAAAAGACTTTTTAATTAACTTTATTTGCCAAGTCTTCCATCACATAATTTAATAGCAAAGTAAGATCTTAAAATAATATACTTAAATTTAAGCTTACATAAGTGCTTTAATTTAAAAAAATTGGTCTATTATTGAATAACTAATTCTTTAAAAACATATATTGTTTTTGACTTTCGGATAATTTTATCATTTTTATAACGATGCCAAAAAGAGTTCACGGTAACATTGGCCGGCGTACTCAGGATGCAACGCAGCATCGAAATGTTGCAACACGTCGAACGGAAGAGGATCGTGCTAATGGAAGGGAATCAGTTAGATCAGAATGGTTGGAAATCGTGCGCGACAGTCAGAAGAAATCAACGAAGGACACAATGAGCAACAATGATTGAGCAGAAGATAAGTTCGTGCTCGGCAAAGTGATGAAGCCAGATCACAATGTGCGATTTTTGAAAGACAACGTGGGCTACAACAAATTATTCAGGTGAACATTGAGCATGCACCCTTTCGATATGAGGCCAACATTCAATACAGTTCGCACACATCGGCTCAATTCGGCCAGATGTCTGTCGTTTGTGAGCATTGCAATGCCGTCAAATTTGAGAAAGAACCGCCTGATTGTCAAATTGCTTCCACCACCAGAGCCATTAGGCACGCTGCTTTACGGTGAATATCCTAATTCGAATTAAAGTTGGATCTGTCATCCTTATGCCCCGAAACTATGCAATGGAACCCGACTGATTGTGACGAAATTAATGAGTAATGCGATTGTGGCAAGGATTTTGAAAGGGCGGTTCAAAGGAGATGCTTGATTCCGCGAATTCCCTTGACTTCAACCGTTTCGGAACGTCAAAGGTGTTCAGTTCCCACTGAAACTTGCATTTGCGATGACAATAAACAAGTCACAAGGACAGTCCCTGGAAGTGTGCGTCATAAATCTGAAAATGTCATGCTTTTCACACGGCCAGCTATATGTTGCGTGTTCCCGAGTTGGTAACCATCCTCACTATTCATATACGCTCCAACAAAAAATGTTGTACATCGTGCAGCATTAAATTGATAACAATCATTGTTCTATTCTTTTTTTAATTAATACTTGATTTTATTTTTTCGCCAAATGTTGGACGGGACGAAGACCGTGGAGTCTGCTATCTGTATAATTTCAAGATATTGAATTCAACCGAATTCGAAAAGTGTTGTATTCAAATTATATTATTGCATCATCTGTTGACGGTCGATAATTTTCGATAAAAAAAATTTCGAAATTATTTCAATCAAAAAATCTCTTTTGGACAAAGCGAAGTTTGCCGTGTCAGCTAGTTTATTATAAAATTGCAAAAAAAAAGTCACATTAAAAGGAAGTTAAAAATTATTAAATTAATTTAACTTTATTTTTTTATACATCATCTTCCGTTTCCGATTCATAGTTTAAAAAATGTTTGGAAATTTCTGTAAAAATTTGATGTTTTCGAAGTTTATCTTAAATATTTATTTTTAAAATTTGACCATTCCTATACTGAAATTTTTCATTTTTTATTATAAATTTTATATTCATAAAATTTTATTTTGTAGCAGACTGTTATTAGTCCCAGTTATATAAGTGTCCTATTAAAATATTCTGATTTGTTTTAATATTTACTGAAATTTAATATGCATACTGCTGCCCTATAAGAAAAGATTGTCTATTATTACGTAGTCTCTATTTAAAATAACAACATAGTTTTTAATTCTAAAGTCTTTTTACTTTATTACAAAACTCCAAAAACTTTGTGTGTATGTAAACGGCGAAGGTAAATAAATGCAATATATGTTCATCGTGTAATATGACTAAAAGAAAAACCCGGAAACCACGTGTACTACATGCAATAACATCTCACGGAGCATGCGCTTTCAAAACTAAAATTTAATAAAACAAACAAATAGGAACCACTCAACGAAAGTATAGAGAGAAAGGATGTTGCTACAATCACACTCAAACTGGTCAGTTTAAAGCACAAATTTTAACTTCTTGGCTATGGGCCGCACATGATGTTTTTAATTTAGTGCGATACCAAATGAATGTCTGTAGAAAAAACATTTTAAATTTGTTTTGAAATTATGAGCCCATATGGATTATTTTTACCATTAATGGCACTACACGTTTCAGTAAGATTTTTCTAAAATCTTCAGGCATTTTAAGGTATTTAGATGTGGCAACAAATTTGTTTATGATTTTTACATCTGCGTTCCAATGGACCCTGGAATATAATAGAAACCTAAAATACTATGTATCATTCCCTTTTTTTAAACAATATTGAGGTTTTATGCAATGAAGATTAAAAACTATAAAAAAAAATTGTTCAATATTCATCCTCATCTATACAGCTCCCAAAAGAGATACGACCAGTAAATACGAATTATATAGTTAAATTCTCCTTCCTCTAAATTAAGAATAGAGCAATTTTACACCACTAATTTTATTTTATTTATATATTTACTTTATTTCATTTCCCATATAGCAAGATTTATATGTTTGTCATTCATATTCATTCGATAAACGGCCAAGCCTTAGGGAGATTGGAGACATGTTTATTGACCCATAAACAGGCCATGGAGTCATCAATGTCGTCTATATTTAAGGGTGATGTAGATATTGAAGAATCAGATGCTCTTCATGAAAATTCAGTGTGATGTCCCATGTATGACCAGGGGCTTCGCAGTCTATATGTGAAATATCTGGAACGTGTGCAAAGGAGGGCTTTGCACTGTGGCTGAAATTTTGATTTCATTGGCCAAAAGTCTAATTTTTTTTCTCAACGATTTTTAAAATTTTAAAGCTATTTTGTAACTAATGTATGTATGATTAAGGTAGCCAAAATATTAGGTTAAACTATTGCTAAATGTGGGCGTGGCATGCTGTCAAGCTCAACTGTTTTTCTAATTTCAAAAAAGGTAATTTTTTTTGTTATCAAAAGTAAATGTTTACTACTCGCAAGTTGTCAGCGATAATGACCTATGGTCATTTTTACAAGGTTGGTATTGTTGTAGTCTTTAGCTGTTGTAAGTGGTCACAGCCCTACCGTTTAATATTAGAGGCGTTATGATATATTTATTAAAGTACTATATTTTTGTCAAATTTAAATTTTAGTGGAATAGAACTTTTAGGGAACAAAAGGGAACAAGAAATGTATACCACCGGGAGAAAGGTGAAAGTATCCTCTTTAACACTATATACACTTTTGCACTCGTGACGACCCGTGGGTAGAACACTTTTTTAATTTTATTGAAATTACTCAAAAAATTTCAAATGACGGAAATTTAAACAACCCTATAAGTATAAAATGGTGTGTTAAATTTGTGCTATAAGTATTTTATAGTTTATAATAGTCATTATTTGTTCTATTACCAGTAATGATATCTACTTACAAAATAGATCACCCTTTTGATATATTTGTAAGTAAGAATGTCAATATACAGAGGATGTAATTCATTTGTAACCTGGGTTTTTAAAATCTTTCTTTTAACTCATATTCTCTGTTTGTCTGTCTGTCTGTCGTGGGTCAACCCCATTCCTCCTTATCCAAATGATCTGAAACTTGGACCATAGTCTTGTGGTGACTACAGACTAATTTTGGGGTAGTCACGCATAGTCATGGAGTATTCTAAATGTCATTTCCCCTCATCCGATCGATCTGAAACTTGGTCCATACACTTGCTGTGAAAAAAGATTAACTTTGACTTAGTCACGCACAGTCACCCATGGTTACGCACAGTCACGGAGTGATTTTGAACACATTTGCCTATATCCGATCGACCTGAAACTTGGTCGATAGACTTGCTATGAAAAAAGATTTAATTTGACATAGCCACGCACAGTCACGGAGAGATTAAAACCCCTTCCCCTCATCCGATGGATCCGAAACTTTGTTCATAGACATGTTGTGACCAAAGATTAATTTTAAGATAGTCACACACAGTCACGGAGATATTCAAAACTCATATGTATAAGGAAAGAAAGAGTTTTAATAAAAACTGTGTTTTTTGGATTGATTATTTTTTTAATTGAATTGAATTTTTTATTAGAGTTAATAAAATTATAGCTTTTTAGGCAGAGATTTGATATATTTTTTGCGCAAATTTTAGTATTAAGCATAGAAATTTTTAGCTTCACTTCACTTTGATGGGAAAATCCATTTGACATCGGCTGAATGGAATCGAATTTGTACCACAAAACATTTGTGTCTTTTATGGGTACTTAGCATTATAAGCTTCGATTTATGCTTAAGGGTTATTACAGTTAACATAATTTCATAAACTAAAATATTCCAAGGATTGCAATCCTCATCTTCTCCCTCAATATTCATACAAATAATTAAACAGGTAGATAGACAGACAGTGCTTAATCGACTGAGAAATTTAAGAAATTTCTTTGAAAAACTCTTAATATCCGGATTGGCCTTAAATTTAGAATAAAATTTGGCAATTTTTTATTTAATCGATTTTTTATTTTGGCCATTTTTTGATTTTACCGATTTTTGAGTTGAGATTTTTGTTTTTGGCGATTTTTATTTATGGCTATTTTTCATTTTAGCGATTTTTGATTGGCCTTAAATTTAGTATATCATTTGAAAATTTTTTTTTTTTAGCGCTTTTTGATTTTGACTAGATATGATTTTGGCGATTTTTGTTTTTGGTAATTTTTATTTTAGGCGATTTTTGTTTTTCGCTATTTTCTATTTAAGCAATTTTCCAGTTTGGCGATTTTCGAAATATATTATAAAATGTTTAAATAAAATAGAAAAAATTAAAAATTTGCAATATTTTAGCAATTCTGACACGATTCTATCTCCACTAAAGGGTTATACAGTTAACATAATTTCATAAACCAAAATCATCCAACGAATGTTTGTACAAATAATTAAACAGGTAGATAGACAGACAATGCTTAATCGACTGAGAAATTTAGGAAATTTCTTTGAACAAACTCTTAATATCCGGATTGGCCTTAAATTTAGAATAAAAGTTGGCAATTTTTTCATTTAGCGATTTTTGATTTTGGCTATTTTTGATTTTACCGATTTTTGAGTTGAGATTTTTGTTTTGGGCGATTTTTCGTTTTGGCGATTTCTGATTGGCCTTAGGTTAGGTTATGTTAGGTTAGGTTAGGTTGATAAGAGGAGCTATGTATACACATAGCTCATATCCGTTGTGTCCGGATATACACCTAAGCCAGTAGGTCGGCTTGTTGTGCGCTCTACATCTCTACGTTCATCCGGTTATCTACCCCTCTGTTAACTTAGAAATTCGGTTTCATCAGCAAATTTCTTGAGTATTTTCCAGCTTATCCCCCTAAGACCCGTCAGGCCTGGTAAGATGTCGTTGGATAGATGTCTGACCTTTGTACTCGCAAATGCAGGACAGTAGCAGAGGTAGTGTTCTAGGGTTTCGTCATCCTCTCCGCAAGCTCTACAAATGGCTGATCCCGCCCGTCCTATACGGTATAGATGAGCCCTCAGCTCAGAGTGTCCAGTGAGGATGCCAATTACCCTACTAAGTTCTACCCTGCTCAGATTCAGGATCTCCCTAGTTCTTGTAGTGTTGGGAGAACCCCATAATATCTTTGTAACCTTACCCACGTCAGTCTCTTCCCAAATTGATACATGCGAACTGGTCGCCCAGTCTGCCAGTTCCAATTTGAGAGACTTGAAAGGTTCTGGGTTTTCCAAATTAACTCTTTCCAGGAAAGAGCCCTTCCTGGCCAGTTCGTCAGCAATCTCGTTTCCCATTATACCACTGTGTCCTGGGATCCAAACGATTTCAAGTCTGCCTCTTCTGGAGAAGTTTGAAATCTCCTCCTTACACTCGAGGATAGTCCTTGATCTAGTTTTGTCTGCGGATATCGCTCTGATAGCCGCTAGACTGTCCGTAAATATATTCACGTCTCCGGGACTTGGGGAATCCCGTGGGTTAATATACCTAATACATTCCTTTATCGCCACCAATTCAGCCTGAAAGACGGAGTTGTGGTCCGGAACACGGAGGTATATCCCTGTGGAACGGTCGTCATCGTAGAAACCTATCCCAGTCTTACCATGCAGACTAGAGGCGTCCATATAGTAACGTGACCCTGGAAGGTTCTGTAGAATATTCCCGTTCATCCAACTTTCCCTGTCTGGTATCCGTATACTGCAGGGTATATCTGTTGACACTTCCGCGATTCTATCACAGCTAATATTCACTGTGTTGAGTCCCGGAATTTGGTCTAAAATAGTCTGGTGTCTGGTCATGTGGTCGGTGATATATTCCCCTGTTACCCTTAGTCGTAACATGGCCAGAGCTGCCTCATATTTAATTCTAATCTCGATTGGGTGTATAGATAGAATATTCTCTAAAGCCCTCGTAGATGTAGTCCTTATTGCACCACTGATTCCTATGCAACAGAGACGCTGTATCTTTTGGAGTGGTTTAATATAACATTTCCTGTTCACTGATTCCATATGACTATGTATGCGTAGGTTAGAATAGGTCTAACGACGCTTGTGTACAGCCAATATGTCATCCTCGGGTTTAAACCCCATTTTGAGCTTATAGCCCTTCTGCAGATGGCCCATACACGATGAGCCTTCGCGACCCTGCTCTCGATGTGGTTTTTCCAAGTAAGTTTTTTATCGAGAATCACCCCAAGGTATTTCACCGTCTGTGTGATTCTAATCGTTTTACCCTGGAAGCGAGGTTCATCAAAGTCGATTATTTTCGTCTTCCTTGTAAAGAGGCATATTTCAGTTTTCTCTGGGTTCACATTCAAACCCCTCGGTTGTGCCCAGTCATATGATATTTCGAGTGCATTCGATGCCCTCCTACATAAATCTCTAGGATCTTTCCCCCTTAACATTATCGCTACGTCGTCTGCGTAGCAGACAAGTTGGAAATCCTTATTGGCTAGAATCCATAGCAGACTGTTTATAATGGTCACCCAGAGAAGGGGGGATAAAATCCCCCTTGAGGTGTCCCACGACAAACCTTGTTTCTTATTTTAATGCCACCAACCTCGCAACTTATCCATCTATTCCCTAGCATGTGACTGATCCAGGCCTTAATATCCCGGTCAATGTCGAATTAAGTCCCCGCTTTTTTGTAGTAGAGCAGGAAAGACTTCATCTGGGCCTGCTGCCTTAAAAGGGGCAAAGCTTTGTATTGCCTTAATTACCATATTTTCGGTTATTCTATCATTTCTTTCCTCTCGATATTGTTCCTCATTAGGCCCTTCATATTGTTTCCCATCGTGTCCCGTCTGCTGTTAAATGTTGGTTCCAGTTTGTCGGGACACATTGGTACCAATTTCTGGGTTCCTATTTGGCCCAAGCTCTTCGGTAATAAAGTGTGTTTCCATCAATATTCTTAAGGACTGTTCCATTGCTTCCGCCCGAATCACGTCCTTATCGACTAGAGTTTCAGGCTGTGAATGGGTTTTCGATAAGAATTTCTTGATTTTCGAGACGTCATTAACGCTATCAACCTGTTCACAGAAAAGTTTCCAGGAGTTGCGTTTGGCTACTCGAATCTTTTTGTTGTATTCCCTGAGTTTGTCATGGTAGTCATCCCAGTATACTACATGTTTTTTACGACGAGCCCTATTAAATAATCTTCGGACGTCCTTCCCAAGATTTATCAATTCCCCTGATTGGCCTTACATTTAGAATATATTTTGGCAATTTTTTAATTTAGCGATTTTTGATTTTGGCGATTTTTGATTTTACCGATTTTTGATTTAAAATTTTTGATTTTGACTGGCCTTATATTTAGAATATAATTTGCCAATTTTTTATTTAATCGATGTTCGATTTTGGCGATTTTTGATTTTACCGATTTTTAATTGAAGATATTGATTTTTGGCGATTTTTGTTTTAGACTATTTCTGTTTTTTGCGATTTACGATATTGCAATTTTTTATTTTGACAATTTTTCATTTTGACGTTTTTTTGATTTTGGCGATTTTTGAATTATATTACAAAATGGTGAAAAAAATTTAAAAAAATAAAAATTTTCAACATTTTTGCAATTCTGATACGATTCTATCTACACTTAAGGGTTGTTACATTTAAAATAATTTCATAAACCAAAATCATCCAAGGATTACAATTCTCCCTGAATATTCATACAAATAATTAAGCAGGTAAATGGACAGACAAAGCTTAATCAACTGAGAAATTTAAGAAATGTCTGGGAACAAACTCATAAGATGAAACAGAATAATAAAAATATAAAAAGAAAAACACAAGATATACAAATATTTTCTAACAAAAATATTCGCTTAAAGAAAATTGTTATATATTTAGTATAAGGAATTAAAGATGTTCCGTAAACCATTTCACTTAACTGACCTCTTTATAGAGTATAAATAACAAAAAATTAAATTGTCAATTTAGTTATAACCATAACCATATAAAAAATATATATTTAGTTTTATATAATGAGGTTACAGCATAATGCGTTTGTTCTCCAGAGATGGCCTGCATTAACTTTTCTTTATAACCTTGGAATATTAACTAAAATGTTCTATGGTTAATTTATGTAAATTTTATGTTTTTTTACTTTCATTTTCTGCATACACTTATATGGGCACAGCCAGCACTAATTTTCAAGCATGCTGAAACACAAGTATAATAGAACAGAAAAAAAATGTATGGAATCCTTGTTGCTGAAAGAGAAATATGGTAAGTGAAGTAAAATTTGAAAAAACTATATTAATATATTTTTTCCTAAGGTTATTTATTAAATTAAATAAAAATAGAATAATTTAAAATTTTTCAATTGCAAAAATTTGCAGATTTTTAATATTAACTGACGACGAGCGCTGATGTAAATACTATTGTAAGAAAAGGCACTTTTTCAAGAAAAGAGACTTTTTGAAGAGAATAAACTTTTGTGAATCCCTTTACGATTTTGTTGTCAGATCAAAAATTTTACATTTTGCCGCTCAATTTATATGGTAGATAGGAAAATGTCAACGTTTTGCTTTACAACGCTTGGTTTTCGAGATACAATTGTTTTTATCTTCCCCGCCTATATGTTATGGTTTCCGATCTGGCAACCCTTAAAATAAATAATACCCAATTTTGATGGAGAATTCCAAACAGATACAAAACTTCATTTATTTTACTCTACTTTGCTTAGTTTTCGAGATATAATTAATTTTCTGTTCCCCACCAAAATTTTTCTTTTCTAGATCTGGCAACTCTGAAAATAGTTAGTCCACAATTCGTATAATTGAAATGCCAAGCATTTTGCCGAACGACGCTTAGTTCACGATTTTGTCCAAAATCTCAAAATTAATATGTAGCGTTACACATTCATTTAATCAGCAAATGGGCGAGTTAGCGAGTCAGTGCTGATCATAACTATATATTAAATAAATTAAATTCGAATGTGATTAACAACTGCTGGTAGTGCTCACATTTGATGGCAAGATTGGACTCATATGTGTTCCAGGGCACAGTGTGAATTTGAACTTTACACCGTCGCACAGTGGGTTCGATTTCCCCAAAATGGAGATTAATTCAACGAAGGGTCTAATTGATTAGGTAGTATTTTTTTTTTGGATTAGTTATACATAAGTAATAAAAAAAAACAAAAATATTGTATACTTTTGAAGAGAACTTTTTTTATTTATTTAATTTAACTAATATTATATTAAAGAATTTGCATTAATATTTCTCAAATCAAGCAACTGGAGAGCCTTACGACATCCGATTTTGATGAAATTTGCTATGAGTGTTGTACCTTACACCACCAAGTGAAAATGACAATTTTGGAACTTTAACCCATTTTGTCCCACACTTGTCTAGTCATTAAATCATTTTGTTGATGTTATTCTTGGTTTTTATACTGTTTTCCTATATTATTCGAGAAATGAAAATTATATTTATAGCCTTTTATCGAAAAAGTAGCAAAAATATATACATTTTATTTTGTAAAGTGTTTCTAACCTGTTTTTTTAGAATATATGTCCAAACTCTTCAGATTCCCATCCATCGACACCGTCACCCTCATCATCGTCATCTATATAATAAGCGATTTCTGTTTCTGTCGGAAAAATTGACGGCGAAATTAATAGCTCCACTGCTGATTTTGGGAGGTGTTTTATTTTATTTTTATTTAACTTCATTTTTCCAGAAATAATTGGATCTGAGGTTAATAGAAACCTACTTAGTATATCCCGATTCGATTCCTCCCGGCTACATTTACGCGAAAAGTTTTCTCTGTAGTTTTTAAACTCCTTATTTCGAGCTTCTTGTGCTTCTTCTGACAGTTGGCCAATCGGTAATAAAGCGTGCGAAATGATTTCTGGACCATGTATTAAAAACTTATGCAGAGTAGGAGGCATGTTAAACCACGGATATTTCTCTACAAAAAGTCGAGCTGTATTATATGAAAATTGCCTGAATTTTTCAACATCGATTTCATGACCAGAAGATACAACAATTAAAATTGTGTGCATCTTTTCAATTAGTTCAAAATCAATTTTCGTTATATCTGCTGATAGACTAGCGTTTTCAAAAACTCTTCTAGCCGTGTTGCCATCATTCGAATTGCCGAAGCCGGGTTTTGGTTGGTCTATAATAAGACCAGTTTTATTTCTAAATTCCGTTTGAATTCGTCTCTTGTTTTCAGCAACTATTGTTTTATCGGAATCAGTTCTAGCTTGCCATTTTTTTATTGGTAATTTATACGACACGTGTAAAAGACATTCATAAAAACGAATCCAACCATGTAATATAGATAGACCAAAATCCAACGTATCTGTTTTTACCTCCTTGGCGATCATTCTTTCCACATTATTAAAATATTTACTGGATGACCCACATAAATAACACCTCTGGGTTGATTTTGTGTCTGTGAGTGCATTGCAAACTTTTCCATCTACCATTACTAACATAAGCTTATGAGCTACGCTTACAGATCTGTCTTCTGTGAATACTAGAGAATTTTCAAGCTCATTTATCTCTTCATCCACCCTTTTTTTTCTTGTGTGGAGACACTCAAACATTCTTTAACAAATTCAATTTTTAATGGCCTACAAAATCTTGTTGATGATGGGCGAGGATTTTGCCAGATAAGTTTTTTTTGACACACCATTCTAAGTGGAACAATGCACGTTATGAAAACCGCTGCGTCACTTGCACCATGACCATGTTTGTATGAGCTGTGTCCGGAGCTTCCATCAAATCCCCACTTTGTGTATAAGATAATTTTTGACAATTCGTAATCAGATAAGGTGGCAATAACATCTTTTTGCAGTAAAACTAAACGCTAAACAGTGTGATTAAGAAGAGCTTGCAGACTTATTTGAGCTGTTGTTTCGGTTACTCGTATTGCGTCTTCCATTGGGTAACAATCTTTTTTCGCTTGTTGGACGATTGTGTAAGAAGGAAACTTCTCCGGAGCAGCTTTTCTAATCACATTATACTGGCTACGAGTAAGCTTTGCTTCTGCCAGCACTATAAGCGCAGATTCTGCACTTAGTTGTTTTGCACGTTCTTGTGATGTCAAACTTGCCTTATATTTTGCAGCTCTAGATGGGGAAGAAGTAACATCTTTCAATATTTTTGATGCTTCTATATGGCCAGAAGCTCGTAAACTCATTTGAGTGGCATAGCTTAACACAGACAGCGATGACTTATCTCTTATATCCTTGCATTTCTTTGTTTTTATACCCTATACCACTATGTGGTTTGGCTATAATGACTTTGTGCTGCTGTTTGTAACAACCAAAAATATTTGACCTAGACCCATCTTTAATTATACCGATCGAATCAGAATCATTTTTTGAGTTGATTTAACAATGTCCGTCCGTCCGTCCGTCCGTCCGTCCGTCCGTCTGTGTGTCCATGTAAAGCTTGTAATCAAACTGCAGGTCGCAAATATGAATATATTTTGATGAAATTTGGTATATAAGCTTTTATCGGCCATGGGATGAACGCTATTGAAATTGGTGAGAATCGGTCCATGTTCAGACCTAGCCCCCATACAAATTACCCCTGCAGCCAAAAAAATTAATAAAAATCCCACTCAAATTTGGTTTTTGCTTATTTTCTATGTCCAGTTAGTTGGGCCTAAGAGATAGGGTTTCTAAACGCATGGTATAGGGTATCGTATAGTCGGTCTAGACCGACTATAATTTTCTTACTTGTTGTTTTTGATGAACATTCATCAAACTCCATTTCTTTGCGGCCTCTTTTATTTGTGTGCACTACAAATGAGATGGAAGAATCTAACCAGTTTTTATTATCTCTACAAAAACGGCCATCATGTCTATTTGATTTAGACCATCGACTCTTAAAATCAAAAACGTAACTATTAAATTTAGTTTGAAAATCTTTCATATCAACAGGGTTTGTACGTTTTATTATTTCTTCTTTCAAAATATTAATTTTTTCTTTAAATAGCAAAGAGTCTGCATTCCGAAAAATATCGTAAAGACTCTGACGAGAGAAAAATACTGTTTTGGAGCTTGTTCCTAAAAAGTTTAGACAGTAGCATATTATAAATCAAAAGCTTAAAGTATTTGTTTGTACCAATTACCCAATAACAAACTTTACAGCACTTTCAGTACATTTGACGTTTTCACAAACACAAAAATAACGAATAACTAGTAACCAGGCTTGCCATTTTTACACCTTGGGTGCTAGATCTAGCACAATCTAGCAACCAACATTTTTAAAATTTGCTATTTTTTTGTTTAGCTCTTTTTAAAACTTTTTTTTATTGTTTCTAAATTTAATAATTTTATTTTTTGCGTATTTAGTAATTTTACTAGTTTTTTTTCTGCAGGGCCTTTAATTAATTTTTAAGAGCTGTTTAGCAACTTTTTTTAAATGCCCTAGCACTATTTCATATTTATCTTATGGCAACACTGCTACCAACAAACAAAAACATTGTAGTATAACAATAACAACAATAACAATCATAACAACGAAAACGAGAACAAAACAAATTAAAGACAACAAGAACCGCTTTTTTATGAGTGGCTATTTTTTTAATTTATTAAATATATTTAATTGGCGCAAAAACGCGCAAAATTTTTTTTATAAATATGAAAGTTTACATACTACAGTTTAATACACAATTTACACTTTTACCCAATTTTACCCTATTCCCATTTAAAACACCACATATATTCTAAAAATAGCCCAAATTTAAGCATATTTAAAAAAAAAAGTTAAAAATATTTCTACATATATTTTGTTAATTTTTTTTTTTTTAATTACGTTAAAATACCTGACGTTGAAGATTCCATAATAAAAGTATCACTTTTGACTGTTAAAAATAAAAATATTTAGCTTTAAAGTATGACAAATTTCAATTTTCACAACTATTAGAAAAAAACTTAAAAATTTCTTAACTTTAAGGCTACGTAGCAAGAAAAGTAAAAAACATATGACATTGAAATTTTCAGTAGTGATGTAGAATTTAGTACTCTTTAATCGAGTAATAAGTATTTTTTAAAAAACTTCATTTTCATTATTCAATTAATCTCCATTTTTTGCGATTTCAACCCAATGTGCGTCGACACAATTAAACAAAGATGGATCCACCTGTACGATTTCAAAACAAATCGGGCCATCTTTAAATCAAAAGTGCTCAAATATGTTGCTATAATAACCGCACACTACGTTATAAGAAAAGATGCGGAATGCGTCATGATGTAATCATATCAGCGATGCCAACCATTTTCAAGCAAAAAGTACCTCAAAAAGCACTAAAAGGATCTAAATTTGAATGAAACAAAAAAAAACGCTAAAGGCGCTGGTACCTGATGTTACCTTTATATTAACACTGTTCAATTTGAAATAAAAAGGCAATTTTCTTCTTCGAGCTTCGCTACGACTTATTGACATGTACGACTTCACAAAAATTTTTCCATAGGAAGTTTGTATTGCGCAATTCAAACCATTATTTTATATATTTTTTTTTAATTTCAATGATTGCTGTTGTATATTTTCGTTTTTTTATTCGGTGCAACACTTAACAATTGGCCTTCGGCAATACTTAACAATTGGCCTTAACTTTAGTATATAATTTAGAAATTCTTTATTTTAGCAATTTTTGATTTCGACGATTTTTCATTTTGGAGATTTTCAAATTTGGTGATTCCGCCTATATTTTCCACGACTACTCACATATGTAATTTACATAATTTTTGATTTTGGCTATTTTTGTTATTCGCGCTTTTCGGTTGTTGCGATTTTTGACTTAAACGATTTTTGATTTTTTTGGATTTTTGATTTGGCGATTTTTGTTGTTCGCGATTTTCGGTTTTGGCGATTTTTGATTTTGGCGATTTTTAAATTTGGTAACTCCGCCAATATTTTTCACGACTACTCACATATGTAATTAACATACTTTTTGATTTTGGCGATTTTTGTTATTCGCGCTTTTCGGTTGTTGCAATTTTTGACTTTGACGATTTTTTTTTTTTTTTATTTTGGCGATTTTTGTTTTTCGCAATATTCGGTTTTGCCGATTTTTAATTTTGGCGATTCCGCCCATATTTTCCATTGGTCCGATACTGCCGTTTTCATAGTACCTCCTATTTTATTATATTGGTGGTGGCACGCCCACTAATCCTATTCTGCCCATTTGTTATCAGACTGCTAATATTACTATCTGATGGACTCATACAAAGGCTTTCCCTTTTATAATATTCCAGGTATATGATATTTTATATTTAGTTTTCATTAGCGGCGCCACACCCACAGCTACGATTACGCCCATTTTTTCGATTAATCACATGAATAACTTATGAGCTCACGTAAAGTCCTCAGGTTCTTACTATTACAGTACTCCAGATATATGACATTTAATATTTATTTTGTATGGGGGTATGTAAATATTAAATAACTTCCGATCACAGGGGTGATGTGTAAACATCTAGTAATTAAACATTTTTTTATCACCCTTTTTAAAATCAAACAGAAACTATCAGGTATGTTATCACTTAAGACAATCAACTGCAGCGGCTCTGTTAATATAAAAATATTTATTATTATTTATTATTTCAACCGGTTAATTTTAAATTTTTCGTTTTTAATTTTTTATTTCTCATTTTTCATTTTTCGTTTTTCATTTTTTATTTTTCAATTTAAATTTTTTCATATTTCAGTTTTCATTTTCCGTTTTTCAATTTTCGTTTTTTATTTTTCATTCTTTATTTTTCATTTTTTATTATCCTCTTTTAATATTTTATTTTTCATTTTTTAATTCTCATTTTTCATTTTTCATATTTCGATTTTCATTTTTCGTTTTTAATTTTTTATTTTTCGTTTTCAATTTTTTATTTTTCAATTTTCATTTTTCATTTTTCAGTTTTCGATTTTCATTTTTCATTTTTCGTTTTGAATTTTTAATTTTCATTTTTTATTTTTAATTTTTTATTTTTCACTTTTCATTTTTTGTTTTTCATTTTTTAATTATCATTTCTTATTTTTTATTTTTTTTATTTTTCAGTTTTCATTTTCAAACAGGTTATTACATATCATAATTTTTCCACCAATACAATCATAAGTCACACCACGGCTCACATGTTACGCTGTTTTTGTGATTGTATTGTGAAATAAAAATTTACCCCCCTGCGCGTATAAATGTTTACACATAAAAAACCCCGAGTTCCATATGTATGATATTTATATTTAACTTGGTCCTTTTGAATTCATTTGGACTACTTTATGAATACAATATCAATCAAATAGCCACTTCCATTGGCCACCGCAAAATGTGCTACTTTTGTTAGATCTGGGTTGACATTTAACGTTGCCTTTTTTCACATCTCTGGTCCAGGGAATTTTTATTACAGAAACTGCATTGTTAAATTTTAAGGACTCCGCTTTACAAAAATGGCCCAATATTCATTTTGTCTCAAACTTCGGCCCAAACAGTCCCATTTTGGTGAAGCAATGGTACTTCTCGATCCCGTGTGAATTCTCGGTTCATAAAATGCGGCATTTTTGCTTGTTCACACAGTGTGAAATGGGTTTCGTCGGTCATTAAAATTTGCTGCTAAAAGTCAGGTTTAGTGTCAACCATTTGTGTGACTGTTTGGCCCAATTTCAAGCGAACTGGTCGGTTTGCCTGCACAATTCTTTGAAATAATTGTACTTAATATGGAAAGAAATTTAAATTACCCTTCAAAATTATCCACTGACGGCAAAATGCTGAGCGCAGTGACGATATGACTCATTTGACTTCTCGACATCCCTCTCTGTTACTGCTTTAACCAGTTCATTGGAATGTATTGGGCGTTATTGAGCTTCATGTGGACGATCTCCCACTGTTACGTGCTAAAGGAAATTAGAAACTAAACGGCAAATAGGGTTGTCAAACGGTGCTTCTTAGTCAGGATATTTTCGACGATATACACGTTGATTTAACACAACTGATCAACTATTTTCAATGAACGTTGTTTTAATGTAAAGGGATACATGGAAAATAATGAATCGACGTTTCAGGAATATATATTTCTAAGTCAATCGGTAGACAAATCGCAAAGCAATTAAATGTTGCCATACCGAGATAAAAAATGGCGCACCCTGCACTATTAACCAATTATGTTCGTAAAGCGGGTGATTTGTTACACTGTTTTATACCCTATACCACCATGTGATCAGTGTATAATGACTTTGTGCTGATATTTGTAACTTCGAAAAACATTTGACGTAGACCCACCAGAAAGTGATTCTGAGCCGATTTAGCAATGTCCGTCCGTCCCTCTGTCTGTCCATGTAAACTTTGTAATCAAACCACAGGTCGCAAATATGAAAATATTTTCATGAAATTTGGTACGTAAGCTTCTATCGGCCATAGCATGAACGTTATATAAATTCCTGAAAATCGGCGCATGTTCAGACCTAGTCCACATACAAATAACCCCTATGAAATCGACTTAAGTTGCCAAAAGATTCAAATTATCATGTATATCTCCTTCAAATTGGGTTTGTGTGTGTTTATTACATCGGTTAATGAATAATCCAACAAAAAAACCTATAGGACAATTTTTAGTTATAGCCCCCATATGAAGCTGATCCCGATCTTCGCTTAAATGTATCAAAAAATAAAAATGTTGCACAGATTTTTCTCAAATTTGGTTTGTATAAGTTTTTGCAAAAAATAAGTGACCTTACCAAATATTGCCAGGATCGGTCCGTTTTTCGACCTAGTTCCCATATAAGTATAGCACTTGATATGAACTTTTTCATATCCAAAGGCAAAAAAAGAAGTAATAACAATGACACTCAAATTTGATTAATGTATTTTCTACATCTAATTAGTTGGACCTAACACATAGGGTCTCTAAACGCATGGCGTAGAATATTGTATAGTAGGTCTAGACCGCCTACAGTTTTCTTACTTGTTTAAACATAATTATGGGATTGGGCCGATTAGGAAAAATACAGCGTTTTTTGTTTTGTCTCTTCTACCACATATCCAAGACTGAACGCATTTAGTAACTTCTCATAAAGAGTCTTTCCTTGTAAGATGTATATTATAATCAGAATATTCGAGATATGCACAGATTTCTATCGTTATTGAGCCACCTCAAGCTTCTGAATTTCATTCCATTTGAAACTCTCAACCTTGTCAGATGGACGGACCTACGGCTGGACGGACACCGTTCAATCTAATAACAAAATAATTTTAAACTTAGGTTAATTATTTGTAGCAGTAGCACAAACTCTTTTAATGATGGCGGGGAGACTTTGTTAACCCTTTGCCAACCAGTGGTTATAAGAAAAAAAATTAATACAAAAAAATCATGTGTATCCGATCATAGTGTAAACATCTAGTAACTAAAATTTTTTATGGCACTTTTTTAAAATCAAACAGAAATGGTCATCTATATATCACTTATAGCAATCAACTGTAAGGGCACTGCTAATATAAAAATATTTATTATTATTAATTTGCGTTTTTTATTTTTCATTTTCATTTTTCGTTTTTCATTTTTCTTTTTATTAAATTTTCAGAATCAGAATCATATTTCGATTCAGAATCACTATCTGATTCGATTTAACGATGTCCGTCCGTCCGTCCGTCTGTGTGTCCATGTAAACCTTGTAATCAAACAGCAGGTCGCAAATATGAATATATTTTGAAAAAATTTTGTAATTAAGCTCTTATCGGCCATAGGATGAACGCTATTGAAATTGGTGAGAATCGGTCCATGTTCAGACCTAGCCCCCATACAAACGCCACCTATGAAATCGACATAAATTGCCATAAGAGCCAAATTGTCATATACCTCTAGATCTTACTCAAATTGGGTTTGTATGGATTTATTACATCCATTAATGAGTAGTCCAAAAATGATACCTATGGGACAACTCTTAATCATAGGCCCCATATAGAGCTGATTCGCGATCTTCACTTAAATCTATCAAAAAACAAAAATATTGCACTGATTCTTCTCAAATTTTGTTTCTATATATTTTTGCAAAATACAAGAGACTTTACCAAACATGATCGAAATCGGTCCATTTTTGGACCTAGTCCTCATATAGATATAGCATCCGATATGAACTTTTTCAAATCTGCAGCCAAAAAAAATAATAAAAATCCCACTCAAATTTAGTTTATGCTTATTTTCTATATCCAGTTAGTTGGGCCTAAGAGAGAGGGTCTCAAAACACATCGTATAGGGTATCGTATAGTCGGTCTAGAGTTATGTTCTTTTTTTCCTTTCTAAATAAAACACAATTTATTATTTATTTAACTTTAATTGTCCTTATTTATTTAATAAACTTTAATTGTTCTTATTTATTTACTAATCTTTAAATGTCCTTTTTTTTTAATTTAATTTTAAATATCCTTATTTATTTGTTGAACTTTCAATGTCCTTTATTTATTTAATTTTTATTTGTTGCGCTTGGCTTGAAATCTAGTTTAGAACTTATTAAATTGGTGATCGATTGTCGTTGATATACGTAAATCAATTATAATTATGTATGTTCGAAAAAATCGTGTAAGATCATGATTGGTCAAGTATTTTCTTATCCTTTCTTACGCACTGTACGTAAGAAAGCAAAAAAAATATTTGTGGGAATATAAGTATGTAAATATGTGTATATAGATTTACATACATATTACTAGCTTTCTCATTCTTCATGCCCAATTGTCTTTCACTTAGTAACAAAATAATTTACTAAAGCAAGCTTGTGCATGTTCGATCATGTCGATAGCGGTATATATACATGTGTACGAGTGTATGTACATATACATGTATGTTTAAAACGAAAGCTATAAAAACAAGATTCTGCATTCCCAATCATAATACTTAGCAACAATAAAATATATGTAACAAATCAAATGCCGTTATTATTTTTAACTTTTTATAAATATTCAAAGCAAGCAAGCACTTAGCAACAAATATAATTACATATGTTTAAAAGGTTATGGTAGTATACAAATTATATTAAGGGTATTCATTATTAGTATAAATATATAAACATATACATAACGATATGTAGGTGCATATAACTCCCCCATCATAAGATTGACGCTCCGAGGAAATTTACTTAAATGTATGAATAAATTATATACATTTTGTTATTCAATAATTATTCGTTAAGTTCATTTGTACATAGTTTTGTGTTTACATATTTGAATATTTTATAACATAGTAGTACAATTTATACAATTTTTATTAAAAGTTATAAATTTTTATTTTGAAAATAGAATTATTCCTTTTTATAATTATATTATAAGAAAATTTATTTTTACTTTATATTGCTTTTTTTTCATAATATATCTAGCCTACATATATGTATGTATAATAATAAGGTAAATTAAGTTATGTTTGTTTCTTGGAAGGAAACACAAAAAGTATGTCGCCATTCAATTCAATAAAAATTTTTCTTTCTTTTAATGTTTTTATTTTTGCAGAGTTTTAAATTTACAAATAGTTATCTTAAATCCTTTCTTTATAACTTTAGAAAAACTTGGTAGATAGTTATATGTATATTAACAATATTTATATATATCTTTTTTTTTATATATATATAAAAATATGCTTCTTGTTAATGAATGCTTCTTATATGAATATATTATTATATTTACAAATTTAGAATAATTTTAAAATGAATTTGAATAAGAAAGTATTGATTAATTTATTTATTATTAATTCATGATTTTCAGTCATAAAATTAAGTATTTTTTCGTTAAATTATTGAAATTGATTTTCGTAATTGATTTTCTTCAGTGTATTGAAGATTTCACTTATTTTTATTCATTTTGTTTTTTATTTTTTTTTTTTATAAAATGAATATTTTTCATTAAAATAATATATACATATACGTATTTTTTATTTAACTCATGATTTTCCCTCATGAAATTAAGTATTTTTTTTTTTATAAAATGAATATTTTTCATTAAATTAATATAAACATATACGTATTTTTTTTTTATTTAATTCGTGATTTTCCCTCATGAAATTAAGTATTTTTTTGGTAAATTATTGAAATTGATTTTTGTGAAATTGATTTTCTTCATTATACTGAAGATTTTTTCTTTTAAACTATTGAATTTTTTATTTGCCTTAACGAACTTTTTTTTTATAAAATGAATATTTTTCATTAAATTAATATATACATCTACGTATTTTTTATTTAATTCATGATTTTCCCTCATGAAATTAAGTATTTTTTTTTTTTATAAAATGAATATTTTTCATTAAATTAATATAAACATATACGAATTTTTTTTTTATTTAATTCATGATTTTCCCTCATGAAATTAAGTATTTTTTGGTAAATTATTGAAATTGATTTTTGTGAAATTTAATGAACTTTTCAGTTATTCCTACGGATAAATTGTTATATTAAAGAGTGTTATATTGGAAAAATTCTAAGTTTGTATTTGGATTTTGAGTTTTTATTATTTAATTTCTAAATTAAAAGAATTTTTTGTTAAAGAAAATTTTATATTTTTAGGTAATTTTTCATATAAAGAAGTTTGTAGGAACTGAGCAGATTTGAAAAAATTTGGTTTAATTAAACAAAGTACGAAAGCCTTTTTATCTTTTAATTACTTAGTTTAAGATGTTTTTTTTTTCTTCAATAAAATCTCAGCTATTGAGAACTTTTGCCAACTAATTTTTCTTATAATAAATTTTTATGAGAGCATTATTTCTTAAAGAAATTTCGTAATTTAGGACGACAATTTTATTGTAGAATAATCTCAAATTTTGAGAACTTTTAACTTTAAGGATAGGTCTCAGATTTTCCAGATCTCAGATCTTAGTAGAAACTGGGAATTTAAAATATCTTGTTTAATAAAAAACTGTAGTTTGAAATTTTTGGATGGTGAGTTGTTTTTCTTACTTCAACTAAATCTTAGATTTTGAGGAAAGTTTTTAGAATACATATTACTATTTCCTGTATTGTATTATTTCTTAAAAACCTTTCTTACACTAGGATGACAATTTTATTATAGAATAAGGAAAGTTCTAAGTTTATGAGGACTATAAAAGATTTTTCTAAATGGATTTTTCATTCTCAAAGTATGTTTGTTATAAAAAATAGTAAAGTAATGAAAGTATTTTAAGAAATAAAAATATTTTCTTAGGTTAGGAAGAAGGTTTTGCTATAGAATAATCTTACATTGGAACTTGTATATAAAAAGTTCGCTGAAATTTTATTTTATATAAAACAACTGTAGTGAATTTTTTTTTAATTTAATTTTCTTCCTTCAAATTCTTTGTTAAACAAAACTCACTGCAGAAAAATCTAATTTTTTGAGAATTTGTTCTATAGAAGACTTCTTTTGTTTGAAGCAATTTTTCGGATTTAAAGTATTTTGACTTTATGAGAATTTGGGGGTCTTATGGACCCAATAGATATTTAAATATCTATTATAATACATATATTATGTATGTGTTAAAATATTTATTATTTTAATAACGTTAAACATTTTTCGAAAAAAAAATATAATAAATTTTTTTTTTAATATTTACCATATGGAATTTTTAAGATTTTTTCCACATATTGGATTATAAAACCTCTAAAGCCTGATTTTTTTTTTTTTTTTGTTTTGTTTGGTATGTTCCCAAAACTTTTAGCCTAGAACATTTCGAACATCTTTGCGAAAGCTAGTATACCGAAAAATCCAACACCTCACAAGATAGAGACTTTCAAATTATGAGTTGGTCCTGTAAAAATCGACAAGTGAATAATTTAAATCAAAAAATTAGTGCCTATGATTTCATCGTGAAAACTCGAAAAACTAATGATGTAGGTCGATTTTTAGGTCCCGAAATAGGGTGAAACTTTTTTTTCAATTAATTTGTAGTAAATTTTTTTTGGATTCTAGTTTTTTTTTTTTTTAATTTCATATTTGAAAACAAAGACTATTCAGAAAATCTCAGTTTTTTTTAGGAGAACAATTTTCAGAATTTAAGATTTGTTGATATCTATTTTGTATCAAATTTTCTTATAGAAAGGAATTCTAATAAATTTTTTTTTTTTTTTAAATTATTTTTTATCTTCGCTTTCGCTTTAATTTTTTTTTTTTTATTTATATGTGTTATTTATGTGTTATTATTTTTTAATTTTACATATTACAGTAAGTTGGTTGTCTTAAAAAATAAGTTAATCATTTGCTTGGAAACGTTTTTTCTTTTTAATATGTGATTTGTAATACTTGTGCTTTGTTTTAGTTATTACATGATCATTATCCAATTTATTTACGCTAGCTTTTCGAAATTTTGCATGATTTTTACCGCCTGAAAATTCCGGTAATCTTTCAAGAAATTTAAGCGGGTCTAAAGTTATAGGGTGAAAGGGGGTATTTTCCTGCGTCATTTCGAAGAAAAAAAAATTATTTATCTTTTCTAAAAATAAATAGGTAAATATAAGTTTTATTTACTTATATTTTTCTTTTACTCAACAATTTTTAACATCCAACTCTTACAAAGCACAAATATAATTAAAGCATTCAAATAGAAAAAGAAAACGTTGAATTTCTGAAACCAATATTCAAAACTTGATTCAGTTTAGCGATAAAATTCAATATTGTAATTTACAAATAATTAATAATAAAAATATTTATACTGTAAAAATAATAGTATTTATAAGAAAAATAATACCTAGGATAATAAATTTCTGCTTCCGTCTTATTGAATTGGTTGATTTTTTTTTCACCAGTGATGGACTTCAGTTTACTCTACTATATATATGCTTCACCCATTAAGCGTTGTTCCGTTGTTTTTGCATGCCTTTTTGTATATCTCGCTTTAGTTTATTGATAAATTTCTTTAAAGAATTTTTTTTTATTTAGGAAACACTGCTCCCATTAATAGTTTTTTCTTTAACATTCAGATTTCTAAAAAAAATTTTATATTTTACTTTTACACAGTTTTTTTTCTTGTTTTTGTGGTTCATGAATTTTGTTACTGTCTTGTTTTTACTCAGATAATTTTTATTTTTTAATTTTTGTATTTTGTATTTTATTTAATAAAAATGGTTTATTAAATTCTTTGTGTCCTTTTTATCGTTATAAGGTTTGTTTTTAAGTTTTAAACTCAAACTATATATTTATTAATTATTGTTCTTTTTAAATTTTATTTAATTTAATGTTTTTTGTTTTCCTTTTTTTTCTTTTTTTGGATACCCGAATGACATTAAAATGTCCAGTACCTTTGTATATTCATATAATTTTCACTTATAATTTATTTTAATTACAAGGATACCCGGGCATCCTACCGACTGCGCCAGTTATGTTCTTTTTTTCCTTTCTAAATAAAACACAATTTATTATTTATTTAACTTTAATTGTCCTTATTTATTTAATAAACTTTAATTGTTCTTATTTATTTACTAATCTTTAAATGTCCTTTTTTTTAATTTAATTTTAAATATCCTTATTTATTTGTTGAACTTTCAATGTCCTTTATTTATTTAATTTTTATTTGTTGCGCTTGGCTTGAAATCTAGTTTAGAACTTATTAAATTGGTGATCGATTGTCGTTGATATACGTAAATCAATTATAATTATGTATGTTCGAAAAAATCGTGTAAGATCATGATTGGTCAAGTATTTTCTTATCCTTTCTTACGCACTGTACGTAAGAAAGCAAAAAAAATATTTGTGGGAATATAAGTATGTAAATATGTGTATATAGATTTACATACATATTACTAGCTTTCTCATTCTTCATGCCCAATTGTCTTTCACTTAGTAACAAAATAATTTACTAAAGCAAGCTTGTGCATGTTCGATCATGTCGATAGCGGTATATATACATGTGTACGAGTGTATGTACATATACATGTATGTTTAAAACGAAAGCTATAAAAACAAGATTCTGCATTCCCAATCATAATACTTAGCAACAATAAAATATATGTAACAAATCAAATGCCGTTATTATTTTTAACTTTTTATAAATATTCAAAGCAAGCAAGCACTTAGCAACAAATATAATTACATATGTTTAAAAGGTTATGGTAGTATACAAATTATATTAAGGGTATTCATTATTAGTATAAATATATAAACATATACATAACGATATGTAGGTGCATATAACTCTAGACCGACTATAATTTTCTTACTTGTTTATTTTTAATTCTTTTTAATTTTTTCATTTTTCATTTTTCGTTTTTCATATTTTTCACCATTTTTCATTTTTTGTTTTTCATTTTTTATTTTTCTTTTTTTTTTAATTTCTATTTTTTATTTTTTATATTTAATTTTTTATTTGTTATTTTTTATTCGTTATTTTTCATTTTTCGTTTTTCTTTTTTAATTTTTTATTTTTCATTTTTCATTATTGATTTTTGATTTTCATTTTTTATTTTTCGTTTTTCATTTTTAATTTTAATTTTTAATTTTTTGTTTTTCATTTTTAATTTTTTATATTTCGTTTTTCGTTTTTAATTTTTTATTTTTCATTTTTAATTTTTCGTTTTTCATTTTTTATGTTTGATTTTTGATTTTTAATTTTTCATTTTTATATTTCCTTTTCTATTTTTCATTTTTCATTTTTAATTTTTAATTTTTCATCTTTCATTTTTTATTTTTCATTTTTCGTTTCTATTTTTATATTCCATTTTTTATTTTTCATTTTTCATTTTTTATTTTTCATTTTTTTTGTTTAATTTTTGATTTTTCATTTTTCATTTTTATATTTCCTTTTTTATTTTTCATTTTTCATTTTTAATTTTTCATTTTTCATCTTTCATTTTTTAGTTTTCATTTTTCGTTTTTATTTTTATATTCCATTTTTTATTTTTCATTTTTCGTTTTTCATTTTTCATTTTTTATTTTTCATTTTTCATTTTCAAACGGGTTATTACATATCATAATTTTTTCACCAATATAATCATAAGTCACACCGATTTTGTCTTACGTTTTACATGTTACGGTGTTTTTGTGAAATAGAAATTTACCCCCCTGCGCGTATAGATGTTTACACATCCAAAATTCGACTGAAAACTTAATGTTTTAAATTTTGTTTAATTTCCCAGAACCCGGAAATCCACAATTTAATAATAATCTAATCTACATATTATATATTGTTAATGTTGTATTTTAACTAAATGAACAAATTATGTGGTTTTCTTTCATTTGATAAATACTAAATTATTTATTGTTTGTTCAACAAATAAAGAAATTACAACAGTAATTTCGAATTACTTTAATATGTATTACCAGAGTTTAAGGTAATTGTAGAAACATTTGTGGCATGCAAACTAAACCACGTGTAAATAAAAACCAAATTACATGCATGGAAATGAAATTAAGTCCTCTCCGGTTTCAAAACTTTAAATTATTGTTAATAGCATTTGATGTCGGGAAAATAAGAGCTGAATTTAAGACTTGGTTTAAGTCTAATATTGTTTCTTTGTCGCCAACTTTTTATTTTAAAAGAAACCAGAAAGACAGTGCTATTGGGTTAAATGTTTACGATGTTTTAACAATTTAGTCTCATAAATAATCCACCTCATTCATTAGGTGGAGTAATTAGTTGGAATAATTACTGGGCTTTACCATTACGCACGTTAAATTATTAAAAATTTAATAAAGTCTTAAAGTCTCAATTTGGAAAAAATATTAATCATTTCATTCATTCTTCAGCCGAACTAAAATCTGGCAACCATTTGTGTTATTTAGATACACTGCACTCGTTTTTAGTACCTTTTAATAATTTCAAGATACCATATATTTATGTAGTTTGCGGTCAGGAAATAATGATTTTGGGTTTATGCTGATAGATAAAAAAATTTCTTACTCTTTATCTACCATTGCATAAGCAGGAAAACTAAGAATTAATACGAGTCGTCCAGACGTTTGTCTTTGTGGCCATCTAAACCTTGTACTTAATCAAATTTCATTCTTACCAGTATCTACAGACAGACTTGTATCTAAATAGACCGGCCAAAATTAAATGATACAATGTCCGGCTATTAGATAATGAAATCATGAAATCTATAGATAGTTATACAAATATAAAAAGTACCTCCAAGGAGAGTTTAAAGACAATTAAGGTCTCCAAATGAACTCGAAATGAAATGAAATGAAATGAAATAAAATAAAATAAAATAATTAAGATAAAATAACATAAAATAAAATAAAATAAAATAAAATAAAATAAAATAAAATAAAATAAAATAAAATAAAATAAAATAAAACAAAATAAAATAAAATAAAATAAAATAAAATTAAATTAAATAAAATAAAATAAAAAAAAAAAAAACAAAATAAAAAAAATAAAATAAAATTAAATAAAATAAAGAAATAAAATAACAAAATAAAATAAAATAAAAGAAAATAAAATAAAATAATAGAAAATAAAAGAAAATGAAATGAAATGAAATGAAATAAAAAAATAAAATAAAATAAAATAAAATAAAAAAATTAAGAACTAAAATAACAAAATAAATTAAAATAAAATGAAATGAAATGAAATGAAATGAAATGAAATGAAATGAAATGAAATAAAATGAAATGAAATGAAATGAAATGAAATGAAGTGAAATGAAATGAAATGAAATGAAATGAAATGAAATGAAATGAAATGAAATGAAATGAAATGAAATGAAATGAAATGAAATGAAATGAAATGAAATGAAATGAAATGAAATGAAATGAAATGAAATGAAATGAAATGAAATGAAATGAAATGAAATGAAATGAAATGAAATGAAATGAAATGAAATGAAGTGAAGTGAAATGAAATGAAATGAAATGAAATGAAATGAAATGAAATGAATTGAAATGAAATGAAATGAAATGAAATGAAATGAAATGAAATGAAATGAAATGAAATGAAATGAAATGAAATGAAATGAAATGAAATGATATGAAATGAAATGAAATGAATTGAAATGAAATGAAATGAAATGAAATGAAATGAAATGAAATGAAATGAAATGAAATGAAATAAATTAAAATAAAATAAAATAAAATAAAATAAAACAGCTTGATAAAGATAAGCAATTTTTATAATCTTTACACTGATACAAAAGGGTTTGGTAAGGGATTCTAAAATTTGACAGCATCGATGCCTTGCAGATATAAAGCTGTTGTCGATAAAATAGGTTTCTCAACAAAATATTAATGTTTTCAAATAAATTTTTGTTTTTATATATAAAACTTATTTTATGCACTTAAATGTGTGCACGACTGATATCAATCAAATTTAAAAAGATGGGTCACACTTTTCTCAATATTACTTTATTTCATACAATTAGCATTTATTTTTCAGGATAAGGAATTAAATTTACTAAACTAGGTCAAATTATATCAAAGTCGTAGTATATTTTGTTTTATTTACTTTAAGCTCCCATATTAGCATTGTGTCCTTAATTAGATGCAAGGAACTGTATCTATCAGATATTGTCGAATATTATTTTTTTTTCTAATAATGGTTGACATTTACAACAATCAATATTTTGATTAGTTTTTTATTTAACATAAAAAGAAAATATTTTCATAAAATTTACTGTGTTAAAAATAGTATAAAATAATTAGTATTAAACGTAATTAATACCTACACTT